>WBZZ01006919.1:102500-105911 GCA_019918135.1 Paulinella micropora | reverse complement strand
CAAAGGCCGAACTGTTGCCTGGAGATCTACATACATACATCCATACATCCATACATACATACATGCATGCATGCATGCATACATACATACATATATACATACATACATACATACATAACATAACATAACATTATTACATTATATATTACATTACATTACATTACATGAAATTATATCACATCATATTGCATTACATTACATTACATTACATTACATCACATTACCTTACATTACCTTACCTTACATTACATTACATCACATCACATCACATTAGATTATATTACATTGCATTACATTACATTACATCACATACATTACATTACATTACATTACATTGCATTACATTGCATTACATTACATTACATTACATACATACATACATACATACATACAATGTACCTTAAACGCGCCGAGGGGGCACGCGTTGCCGCCTATATACATATATATGTTTACGCATATTATATGTATATGTAAAATGTGTAGGAATATGTAAATGTGTATGATCCAAAATGATAGACTCACAGGCCATTACATACACATGTAATTTTTTTACAAAAGAGAGGTAGGCACATCCACATTCGACAAGCACATACACACACACACGCAGAGAGAGAGAGAGAGATAAAGAGAGAGAGAGAGAGGGGGGGGGGGGGAGGGACCTGATTAGCTCTGGGACTTTTCAAACGCAAGTTGGTGCCTGCAATGATCGCACACACAATATATATATGTATATGTATATGTATATGTATATGTATATGTATACGTATATGTATATGTACATGCACATGTACACGTACATGTACCTGTAAACATGTACAAGTATATGTTACATGTACATGTATATTTAGATGTATATGTATATGTATATGTATATGTATATGTATATGTATACGTATATGTATATGTATATGTAATGTATACGTATATGTATATGTACGTAAAGTTACTTACACAAGTACGGTAAGCTAAGCGAAGCTGAGCCTCAGCTGAGCTCAGCTAAGCTTGCTAAATAAGGAAGTAGGTAAGTAGGTATGTAAGTAGGTAGGTGTAAGTAGGTAGGTATGTATGTACTTTACCGGAGCCTGCGCGTTTGATCGCGGGCTTGCTAGAGTTGTTTGTTGTTGCCGGGTCACCTATGAAGAAAAAAGAGGGAGAAAGAGGGGGGGGGGATAGATGGTTAGCCAGCTAGGTAGCTAGCTCGATAGATAGATAGATAGATAGATAGATAGAGGCTGACCAGGACTGGCTTGTTTGAAGTTGAGGCTAACTAGGGCTAGCACACAATACAGATGAATTCATACATACATATATGCATATATATACACATACATAAGAGAGGAAGCAAGGAGGAAAACAAGCAAGGAAGGAAGCAAGGAAGGAAGCAAGGAAGGAAGCAAGGAAGGAAGCAAGGAAGGAAGCAAGGAAGGAAGCAAGGAAGAAGGAAGCAAGGAAGTGATGTGAAAGAGGGAAGTCAAGGAAAGAAAGAAAGAAAGAAAGAAGGAAAGAAGGAAAGAAAGAAAGAAATAGAGAGAGAGAGGGAAAGAGAGAGAAAGGGAGAGAGAGAGTGAGAGTGAGAGAGAAACAGAAAGAGAGAGAGAGAACAGAAAGAGAGAGAGAACAGAAAGATAGATAGATATCTAGACAGATAGATAGATATATAGACAGACAGATAGATAGATAGATACATTAGATAGATAGATAGATAGATAGATAGGTAGGTAGGTAGATAGGTAGGTAGGTAGATAGATAGATAGATAGATAGATAGATAAGATAGATAGATAAGATAGATAGATAAGATAGATAGATAAGATAGATAGATAAGATATAGATAGAGAGAGAGAGAGCGAGGAGGCAAAGAAGGGGAGTGTGTATGTGTGTGTGTGTTGTGTGTGTGTGTGAGAGAGAGAGAGAGAGCGAGTGTGTGTGTGTGTGTGTGTGTGTGTGTGTGAGAGAGAGAGAGAGAGAGAGAGAGGAGAACATACACATACACACACCTGTAAGGGTGGCCGCAGCATCCTCCGTCTGCCAAACAAAAAGGTCCCAATGTAGCATTTGATGCATGTGGGATGTATACGGTATTAAACGAAAAAAAAAAAAAAAATTAAAAACCCCACGTAACTGCCAAATTCAGATCTTTGTAAGCTTCTAGTATACTTACAACATCACGAACATGAGATTCCAAATTCAGTTCGTTGCATATTATGGCTTTGCAAGGTGTGGATTTCAATTACACTTGCATGTTTCACATATCAGCGGGATGGAGTTACTTGTCGGTTTTGGGCAGACATTTTTTTCTTCACGAGGGCCTCAGAGCAGATGCTGAATTCACTTAACTTACCTGCACGCACGCGAAAGGTTTATTTGAACTTGAGGAAACATCCAGCACAGAACCTGAAGTTTTCTAGTGCTACTTCTTGGGGAGCGATTTCGCACCACGTGGAGGTGGTGAAGATTGAAAATATTCCGGCAAGCAAGTTCGTCTCACACTTTGCTTTTTTTTGGTCTTTTTTTCGGGCCTGGCCCGAACGAATAAAGGGACCTAAAAACTGTCAAAGGGACTGCTGTGAGTTCATTCACAGTCCACCATGTTAGTCACTCCTTTGGCTCCGCGTGAGCAACCAAATGAGCACATGGACACAGAAAAAAGCTCCCGGGAAAATGAAAACCCACGCCGAGTTTTGGTTGTGCACAATGGTCTGACAATGGTGTCCAGTGACGCCAGTTGTGTGAAAGCTTTTCAGCACGTGGGGCTAACGTGGCACAGACCCCCCAGAGCCACGAGCCATAACCCTATATTGGGTTTTGGCTTGCTGCTTGTTGATCAACAAGCCGCTTAGTGAAATGGGGTGTCCCGGCCGAATAATGTGGAACCTATATATATTTATTTAGGGCTCTAGGTCTCTACACTTTCGCTAGCTAGGCCGCTAAGCGAATACTAGCCGCTGGGTACTCCCACTTTCTGTCGGCTTGTCTTGTATTTCTACTCTATTGTATTCTATTATATACAGTATTGTAGTGTATACATTCTATTGTATTGTATTGTATTGTATTGTATTGTATTGTAAGTCTATTGTATTGTGTTGTGTTACTTGTGTTGTGTTGTGTTGTGTTGTGTTAGATCTTGTGTTGTATTGTATTGTATTGTATTGTATTGTATTGTATTGTATTGTATTGTATTGTATTGTGTTTTGTTCTACGGAACATACATACCTACTGACACATACCGACATTCATACATATATACACAGACATACAGACAGACACAGACATGCAGATATACAGACATTCACGTGTGCATACATATACACGCCTACATGCATGATTGATACGCGCATCATTCATATACTACACATGAATACATGCATACACACATACACATACACATGCAGGCATACCATCATATAACATAA
>WBZZ01006919.1:75000-77500 GCA_019918135.1 Paulinella micropora | reverse complement strand
ATACATGCATATACATACATATGTGTATCTTCAGGCTGACTTACTCTGCAGTGGAGGTCGGGTGGGCTTCTACTCAGGCTCCTTGGGGAACTTAATACATACATGCATATACATACAAGGATAGAGATTGATTAATCCGCTTTTGCTAGGTGATTATTGATACATGGTTTGCGTTAGGGTAAGCAAAGTAGCTACAGACACACACACACACACACACGCCAGGTGATTGTTGATACATGGTTTGCGTTATGTGTGTCTTCAGGCTGACTTACTCTGCAGTGGTGGTCGGGTGGGCTTTTACTCAGGCTCCTTGGGGAACTTAATACATACATGCGTATACATATAGGCTGACTTACTCTGCAGTGGTGGTCGGGGCTTTTACTCAGGCTCCTTGGGGAACTTAATACATACATGCATATACATATAGGCTGAGTTATTCTGCAGTGGTGGTCGGGTGGGCTTTTACTCAGGCTCCTTGGGGAACTCAATACATACATGCATATACATATAGGCTGAGTTATTCTGCAGTGGTGGTCGGGTGGGCTTCTACTCAGGCTCCTTGGGGAACTTAATACATACATGCACAGGCTGAGTTATTCTGCAGCGGTGGTCTGGTGGGTTATTACTCAGGCTCCTTGGGGAACTTAATACATACATGCATATACATACATATGTGTGTCTTCAGGCTGACTTATTCTGCAGTGGTGGGCGGGTGGGCTTCTACTCAGGCTCCTCGGGGAACTTAATATATACATATGCATATACATACATATGTGTGTCTTCACACATAAAAGCATTCACCGGCAATTACTCTGGTAATTACTCTTAATGTGGTTAGCTTCCCGGGGAAATTGCCCGGGGCCGATCGGACCTTGGGTAATTTCCCCGGGAAGCTAACCACATTAAGAGTAATTACCAGGGTAATTTCCGGTGAATGCTTTTATGTGTCAGGCGGAGTTATTCTGCAGTGGAGGTCGGGTGGGCTTCTACTCAGGCTCCTTGGGGAACTTCAGCGCCGACTGCCAGGCGCTGCGGTCCATATATATTGAATATGTATATATATATATATATATATATACATATGTATGTATATAAGCTTCTATATATTTATGGATAGATTGATAGATAGATAGATAGATAGATAGATAGATAGATAGATAGATAGATAGATGAAATATCGACTAATGTCAGAAAAAAGGAGCTTCTGATTTCGTCAACCAGGAAGGCTGTGGGTAAAGTATTAACCCGATGCCCAGCTAAGCCGTGATGTTTGCACGGAAGGGACTGATACAGGCAATACCAAAGCTTCCTAGTACCAGGCGGGGCCAGGGCTCGTTCCATAAAGCGCCCCTTGCAGAACGAGCTCCCACCTCCATTACAGAGGGCCCAGTAAGCAGATGGAGTTTCGAGACTGTTCGACAGTCTAGTATAAACCGACAGAGCACTGTGGGTTTTATTCCGGGCTCAACAAGCGAGAAAGGGCACCCTGAGGGAACAGGATTGTGCTTCCCGTCGCTATTTCGGCATGTGACTTATAGGCGTATGGCTAGGCACACATAAGGCACCCCACCACGGGCCCAGCACACCCACACCATCCCCTAATTCTCTGTCTGTCGACAGATGGCACCCATTTCAAAAAATCAAGCCCAAGAGAGGGTCAGTGACACCTCAAGTGGCCTTGGTTCATTCCAAGATAGATTGATAGATTGATAGATAGATAGATTGATAGATAGATAGATAGATGGAAGAGATAGAAACAAGTGTGTGTGTGAGAAAGAGAGAGAAAGAGAGAGAGAGAGAGAGAAAGAGAGAGAGAGAGAGAAGAGAGAGACTGAAAGCAGAGACGGGGTGTGAGTTGTACGGGGTAGGACAGCAGGGGTCCGTGCTGGTTTCACTCTCTGAGGGCAAAGCCAATCGTCTTCCTCCTTCCTCCTTCTTCCTTCTTCCTTCTTCCGTCTTCCTTCTTTCCTTCTTCCTTCCTCCTTCCTCCTTCTTCCTTCCTCCTTCTCCTTCCCCCTCCCCCCTTCTTTCTTCTTCCTTCTTCCTTCTTCCTTCTTCCTTGTTGGCGTGCAGGCCCACCTGTGTCGCGGCCACACCCACTCTGTGGAACAGCCTGTACAAGGAATACGAGGTGGATGTGCACCGTAGACTCCTTCTCCTTCGCGACGGGTGTGCTCCCCTAGCCTTGCAGCCTGGCCAAGCTAGCTCTAGCTCTCCTACCTGCCTGCCAGCCCCTGCGACCATCGGCCCTCCACATGCATCTCGCAGCATGGCCGGGGAAAGGCCCGAGTCAGTTTCAGCACAGTTAAAGGCGCTGCGGGAAGAGGTGTTGCTGGAGTGGAAGGGGAAGCACTTGTACGGGAACAGGTCTTTGGATGCACACATTATATATATCAGCGTTTATGTATGTATGTCTGCATGTCTGCATCTATGAATGAATGCATACATGTATGGTATGCATGTATGCATGCAAACCTATGCATGCATGTATCTGCACGTA
>WBZZ01006919.1:47500-50000 GCA_019918135.1 Paulinella micropora | reverse complement strand
GGAGTGAACCAAGGCTACTTGAGGTGTCACTGACCCTCCCTTGGGCTTGATGTTTTGAAATGGGTGCCATCTGTCGACAGACAGAGAATTAGGGGATGGTGTGGGTGTGCTGGGCCCGTGGTGGGGTGCCTTATGTGTGCTAGCCATACGCCTATAAGTCACATGCCGAAATAGCGACGGGAAGCACAATCCTGTTCCCTCAGGGTGCCCTTTCTCGCTTGTTGAGCCCGGAATAAAACCCACAGTGCTCTGTCGGTTTATACTAGACTGTCGACAGTCTCGAAACTCCATCTGCTTACTGGGTCCTCTGTAATGGAGGTGGGAGCTCGTTCTGCAAGGGGCGCTTATGGAACGAGCCCTGGCCTCGCCTGGTACTAGGGAGCTTTGGTATTGCCTGTATCAGTCCCTTCCGTGCAAACATCACGGCTTAGCTGGGCATCGGGTTAATACTTTACCCACAGGCTTCCTTGGTTGACGAAATCAGAAGCTCCTTTTTTCTGACATTAGTCGATATCTCATCTATCTATCTATCTATCTATTTATCTATCTATCTATCTATCTATCTATCTATCTATCTATCTATCTTTTTTTTGCAGGCATGTCGAGATTCACCTGTTGAGTCTATCTATCTATCTATCTATCTATCTATCTATCTATCTATCTATCTATCTATCTCTATCTTATATATCTATCTAATCTATAGATGGTCGATACTAGATACATGGGGGAAGGTGAGGGGCGGGGGGGAGGGGGGGGGTGGGGGGAGGGGGCAGGTTCGGCTGTCGCCTTCTAATCCAGCAAAAGGAATTATATCCACAAATAGCTCCATATCTAGGAATTCCTGCAACAGGCAACGACAGCTATGAATATACACCACGCAGGAAAAACATACGAGACAGGGAACGGCAACCGGCAACAACAGCCATGCAGAGATAGATAGGTAGATAGGTAGATGGATAGAATGATAGGTAGGTAGGTAGGTAGGTAGGTAGATAGATAGATAGATAGATAGATAGATAGATAGATAGATAGATAGATAGATAGGTAGATAGGTAGGTAGGTAGATACATTCATACATACATACGCAAAGGATATTTCTTTGGTGTGGGTTAAGTTGCAGAGGATAGGTAGATAGATAGGTAGATATATTCATACATACATACGCAAATGATATTTTCTTTGGTGTGCGCCAGATGCCTGTTTGCGGGGGATGGTGGACATCAGCTACGGATAGATAGATAGATAGATAGATAGATAGATAGATAGATAGATAGATAGATAGATGATAGATAGATAGATAGATGGATAGATAGATGGATAAAAGACAGACATATAGATAGATAGATAGATAGATAGATAGATAGATAGATAGATAGATAGATAGATAGATGGATGGATGGATGGATGGATGGATGGATGGATGGATGGATGGATAGATAGATGAAATATCGACTAATGTCAGAAAAAAGGAGCTTCTGATTTCGTCAACCAGGAAGTCTGTGGGTAAAGTATTAACCCAATGCCCAGCTAAGCCGTGATGTTTGCACGGAAGGGACTGATACAGGCAATACCAAAGCTCCCTAGTACCAGGCGGGGCCAGGGCTCGTTCCATAAAGCGCCCCTTGCAGAACGAGCTCCCACCTCCATTACAGAGGGCCCAGTAAGCAGATGGAGTTTCGAGACTGTTCGACAGTCTAGTATAAACCGACAGAGCACTGTGGGTTTTATTCCGGGCTCAACAAGCGAGAAAGGGCACCGTGAGGGAACAGGATTGTGCTTCCCGTCGCTATTTCGGCATGTGACTTATAGGCGTATAGCTAGGCACACATAAGGCACCCCACCACGGGCCCAGCACACCCACACCATCCCCTAATTCTCTGTCTGTCGACAGATGGCACCCATTTCAAAAAAAGATAGATAGATAGATAGATAGATAGATAGATATATAGATAGATAGATAGATAGATAGATAGATAGATAGATAGATAGATAGATAGATAGATAGATAGATAGATAGATATAGATAGATAGATAGATAGATAGATAGATAGATAGATAGATAGATAGATAGATGAGATGTCGCAAAGAAATGTAGTCCTTGCAAAGGAACGCAGTTTCACATCAAACAGTAATTTGTGTACTGTGCATGTGTCCGGGATGGGAATCACGGGTAGACTGTGTTCTGGAAAAAAGAAGAGGAGGAAGGACGTTGAAGAAAAAGGCAATTTAGGAATGGAGAGTGGGGAGGATAAGGAAGAAGAGAAAGAAAAGGAAGCCGTTAGTCCAAGTGTTTTGAGCACCGTAAGCTTGCGCAAGCTACAATGATGACATTGTGTAAAGGCCTAAACCCCCGAAGGGACCTAGCCCGGGCTATGCAACACTGGACGGCTATGACGGAATGCAGGATGAGAGATAAGGGGAGGATGAGAGCGGAGGGCGGATTGGAGTTCTTCTTCAATGTCTTTCCATACGCTTGGTGTTGATGGCAAAATCAGGTGCT
>WBZZ01006919.1:25000-27500 GCA_019918135.1 Paulinella micropora | reverse complement strand
CTATTTATCTGTCCATCTATCTATCTATATGAGTATGTATGTATGTATGTATGTATCTATCTATCTATCTATATCTATCTATCTATCTATCTATCTATCTATCTATCTATCTATCTATCTATCTATCTATCTATCTATCTATCTATTTATTTGTCTATCTATCTATCTATATGTACATCTGTACGTATGTATCTATCTATCTATCTATCTATCTATCTATCTATCTATCTATCTATCTATCTATCTATCTATCTATTTATCTATTTATCTATCCATCTACCATGATATCTACTTCGCTATTTCTGATTTTAGAGCAGTTAGAGTGCGCATGAAGGGTCAGCATTTTTCCAGCTGGAGTGCTATAGGGAGCAGCATTCAAAAAACGTAACAAACAGACGCTTTCTTCTAGCTTAAAGTTGTCTGATTTTTCTTCTCCTCCTCCTCCTCCTCCTCCTTCTTCTTCTTCTTCTTCTCCTTCTTCTCCTTCTTCTTCTTCTTCTTCTTCTTCTTCTTCTTCTTCTTCTTCTTCTTCTTCTTCTTCTTCTTCTTCTTCTTCTTCTTCTTCTTCTTCTTCTTCTTCGTCTTCTTCTTCTTCTTCTTCTTCTTCTTCTTCTTCTTCTTCTTCTTCTTCTTCTTCTTCTTCTTTCTTCTTCTTCTTCCTCCTCCTCTCCTCCTCCTCCTCTTCGTCCGTCTCCTCTTCTTTTTCTCTTCTTCTGGATCTCTGAAACGCAAGCGTTCTCCACACAATGTGAGCTGCTGCAAGAGACAGAAAATTTCATCATCATCACCATCGTCTTCTTCTTCTTCTTCTTCTTCTTCTTCTTCTTCTTCTTCTTCTTCTTCTTCTTCTTCTTCTTCTTCTCCTCCTCCTCCTCCTCCTCCTCCTCCTCCTCCTCCTCCTTCTTCTTCTTCTTCTTCTTCTTCTTCTTCTTCTTCTTCTTCTTCTTCTTCTTCTTCTTCTTCTTCTTCTTCTTCTTCTTCTTCTTCTTCTTCTTCTTCTTCTTCTTCGTCTTCTTCTCCTTCTTCTCCTCCTTCTTCTTCTCCTTGGACTACTACTACTACTACTACTACTACTACTACTACTGCTGCTGCTGCTGCTGCTGCTTCTTCTTCTGCTATATACTTCTCCTCTTGCGTCTGCTGCTGCCATTTCTGTAACTGCTGTTTGGTATTGCAGCCTCTACTACTCCTGGCTTTAATAAATCTTTTGATGATTTTTTTGTTCCTCTGTCTCAACGAGAGCGTAAACATAAAACGCTTATCGAACAGCTCCTTGCTCTTGTTTCCCCTGACGGAGGTAGAAGACCACTGGCAGCTCATGTTACCTGTCGGAGGTAGAAGACCAGCTTATTGTTACTCCTGGTTTAGATACGTTCATTGTGTTTGAGTGGATAGATTACGACGGTGACAGAAAGAAGAGAGTGAGAAGTAAATAGAGGAATAGGAAAGTGAAAAAATTCAGCTTGGGGAAGGTAACTAAGGTGGACGTTGATGGCGATGATCCAAATGTTGACTCAGTAGTCCTTGTTAACGTTTGGGGCCATCCATCAGGTTCAAACCAGTATACGGGGAAGTATCTACCGGCTTGGTTGCATGGTCGAGAAGAAAAGCAATCCATCATAGTAAACGATCCTAGCCTGGCACAGAGGATAAAGAATTCAAAGCTTGGGAGAAAGACGTGTTGGCGTCGCACATCATCTCACTCGATATCTGCATGCAACCGTCAGGTGAAAGTGAGGTGTCATCCTTACAAATCGCATCGACCGATCAAGAACACATCAAAAAAGATTTAAGACGATATTAATATAATTTTATTGCAGTGAAATGTAATTACCTTTAATAGTAACTGTGTTTTCAAAGCCCTGACATAAATAAATTTTAATTTATTAAACTCAAAATTTTATTTGCTGAAATATTAATATTAATATGATCAACTTAAAATCAAAATTTTTGTTTTAGAATAGTTCGAGCCATGAGTTTGGCAGTTTGGCCACCAAATGACACAGAATTTTTAATCAGGCATCGCCTCATTAATTTAGTTCCGGTTGAACACTAGTCACCTGACGAGGGCCTGCCGGCTCGGGGGAGAGGGGATTATGCCGCCCACCCGGTATATAATGGCATTACCCGATGTTCCGGTCTGTTCGGTTATCTTTGGCTTGAAGAGTACGGACTCCCTTCTACGTTAGGTATTCCTCATTCTACAAGTCGTTAGACAGTTATTAAATTATTAAATATTGAGTTACTGTAACAATACTTATTAAAACCTCATAAAATTCTTCGTTTCATGAGAAACAGTAAATTCAACTTGATGTGCTTAGGCACGTGAAATTGTACTTGACTTTATGAATCAGTACAATAAGTTCATAGTAATTTGGTGTGGTCCGCATGTTGCTGAGGTGAGGGAAAGAAAGCAAAGTGCAAGGAAAAAAGCAGGAAAGGAAAAGGAGATGAAAGGTAAGAAGGGGTTGAAGGAGGAGGAGGACAAGAAGATAGAGAA
>WBZZ01006918.1:62500-65000 GCA_019918135.1 Paulinella micropora | reverse complement strand
ACGAGAGGAACCCAAACAACCACCTGCTATCATAGTGCGCTTCAGCACAAACAACATCAAAACCCACTTCAAAAAACACGACCCACTCCAACCACTCACCCACGAAACAGTAGACTGGACAGGCACACACCTCGTAGACCAAACATTCAAAATATTCATCAACGAAAGCCTCCCACCAAACACCCTCATGCTCTTAAAACAGGCAATCAAGCTAAAGAAAGAGCTCATTGAGGCCACTGGCGCTACCATCTACGTCTGGACCAGAGACGGCGAAGTCTTCTTCAAGGAGCAGACAAAGGAGCACAGGTTGGTAATCAAGACAGAAGAAGACATCAAAATCATCAAAGAATTACACATAACCCACAAGCCAAACCAACAGCACAACAACACACCCATGAACATCTAAATGAGCACCCAAAATAAACCCCCAGAGCATCTCACCCACCCTAACCTCCTCCCACAATCCTTCAAACCATACCTGTCTCTCACTTCAAAAAATAACAAAAATAAAACATATAATAAGAACATAAAAAACAACAGCAACAATAATAATAAAAATAACAATAACAATAAAAACAACAACACACACAACAATACAATCACAATATACCACACCAACATCCACTCCCTCAAAGCACACCATCAAGACCTAATCACACACCTACAACTCCTACCCTTCCAACCAGACATCATCATACTCACAGATAACTACATAACCCAACCAACCAGTAACAACGCATTTCCAATCCCTACATACACAGCTAAACATCACATCGACATCTCAATATACTATAAAAGCAACATGCACATTACAATAGTCGATAAACAAACCATATCGGACTCATGCAAAACTCCACTAACACTAAGAATATATAATAATAAACTTAAAAACAAACCAATACACACAATAATAGGTATGTATAGACGCCCACTCATAGACAAACAATTCATGCATGCATTACAAAATAACATAAACAGCATACTACAGAAAACGCCTACAAGCACAATAACAGTAGTAGGTGACATCAACTACAACCTACTCGACAACATACATAAACCACACACAGACTTTCAAAACCTAATGGTACACAACAACCTTTACACAACAATAACAAAAGCAACAAGACACGACATGGTCCACACAACATCCCACACACTCATAGACATGATAATCACCAACATCAATGCCAACATAGAATCAAACATTATAAGCCCATGCATATCAGACCACCACCCCATATACGCAATAATACACACCCGCACAAGAAAACCAGACACAGACAACACACCCAGACTTACCAAAAACATGTACGACAAAAACAAAGACGCAATCCTAGCAAACCTCAAAACACAGTTCGAATACATCACGCAGGACAACACAGAAAGCAGCGACACAAACCAAAAGTTTAGAGACATACAAACAACAATAACAAAAGTAATAGAACACTTCGAACGAAAACCCAAGCAATGCAATAGAAGAAAAAGCTGGTGCAGCCCCATAATAAAGAGGCAAATAAGAAAAAAGCACCTACTATATAAAAAATGGAGAGATAACCCGACAACAGAAAACAAACAGGCATACAGGACACAGAGGTACAAAGTCGACAAAATAATACACAAAGCCAAAAAAGACGAAATAATGAAGACGCTAGAAGAAAATAAAAACAACCCAAAAAAACAACACAGAAAACTCAGAGAATTAGTACCTAACAACAAACCACCGAGAGCGTCACCAACCACAATACAGTACAACAACAAAACACACACAGACCCCATAGAAATAGCAAACGCACTCAACGATCACTACATAACAATAGGTAAAAAAACAAGCAACAGCATACCAACAACCGAACACAAACAACAACAAGAAGAGAGAGCGGAAGAAAACAAACAAACACATCCAAGCTTCAAACTACATAACACAACAGAAGACATTGTAAACAAAACACTAAAAAATATGAACAGAGATAAAGCAGAGGACATATACAAAATAAAACCAACACTTATAAAAGACATGCACGCCTTCCTCACACCTATGCTTACCAACCTCTTCAACAAAGCCATAAATGAAAATAAATACCCAGACGCACTCAAAACAACAAAAGTAATAGAACTATACAAAGCCAGCGACACAAGCATGCCAGCCAACTACAGACCGATATCACTACTACCCATAATAGCTAAAGTATTTGACACAATAATAAATAAACAAATAATGGACCACCTAACAAAACACAACATAATATCACATACACAATACGCATTCCGACCTAACTCAAGCACAACCATGACAGTCCAAACCATAATAAACCAAATACAAAAACATAAAGATAAAGAAGAGCTAGTACTAGCTCTTTACGTGGACCTCTCGAAAGCATACGACACAGTAGAACATTCAAAGCTACTAGACAAACTTCGACGAAATTTTAATTTCAACGAAGGCACAGTCCAGTTCTTTGAATCCTACTTCTCAAATCGCATTCAAGAAGTCCACACACAA
>WBZZ01006918.1:45000-57500 GCA_019918135.1 Paulinella micropora | reverse complement strand
CTTCCGCGGACTGCTGGGCTGACGGGGCGGCCGAGGGGGGATGAGAGGCTGTTCATCATCGCTGGATGAGGGTTCTGATTCGCTAGAGCTTTTACTGCTCATGCTTTCTGCTTCCAAATCGCTTTCCCGTTCGTCCTCCTGAATCGACTCACTTTCTTCTGATTCTGAGCTCCGGGCCCTATGACGGCCTCTGCCAACCCGACCACGTGCACCACCCCTTCTGGGACGAGCCCGTCTCGCACGAGCGCGAGCGCGACCACGACCACGACCAGCTTCAGAAGCAAGAGCACCGACTCGTGCGACTGGTGCGGCCTCGGCCGCGGGCCGACCCTTCACCGCACTACCTTCCTCACCGGTTTTGCACTCGCAATTCAGGGAATGGACATAAACGGCATCGATTAACGTTGCCTTTCTCCC
Organism: Paulinella micropora; assembly: GCA_019918135.1. Lineage (NCBI taxonomy): Eukaryota > Cercozoa > Imbricatea > Euglyphida > Paulinellidae > Paulinella > Paulinella micropora. Next base: position 57,083 of record WBZZ01006918.1, on the reverse strand, counting down.
TAGATGCAAAATGCAAATGAGTTTCACAGGCAGGCAAACTGATATTACCAGTGACTGTCTGACGATGCACGGCCAGCCAGGCTTTTAGTTGAGCGACCGTGGCCTTTGCCAGTGCAGGTGCTCCTGATTGCAGCAATCGATCCACTTTGTCGGCATCGGGAGGGGGGGGGTTGTTGAAATCCCAAACCTATTAGGAACAGGAGAACATGCAAAAGGAAGCTGCCAGAACAACGATTGTACCTCACTAGCGTCCAACAATCTGCATCCTCTCCAGGCTGGGTGAGGAGGGGCGGTGCCATCGTTCCGGAAGTTGACCCGCGGCATGCGGAGACGTTCTTCCTCACTCAGCAAATACTCAGCGGAAATGCGCGCCTCCCTATCAGATGGCACAGCCCACAAGTCAGCAGGTAATACATCCAACACACGTATATTAACCTGCCACTGCTTGCCAGCAGCATCAGTACAAGTGAAATGAGCCGGTCTACCTGCCAGCCCTCCCGCACCCTCTTCACCATCCCAAAATATCCATTTCTCATTGAGCAAGTGGCCATCCTTTAAAATATCCTCGAACCACTCTCTTTCCTGTGCTGAACAGTACTTTTGCGCAACCTTGCGGACATTCTTTGAGATTTCTTCAGTTACCCAAGGCACAGGTGGGAGTTTTTCTGGACGGTGGGCAGGGTTTGGGGGCTGCACGTAAGGACGCAAATCTTTACCCTCTACACTATCGTTCTCACCTCGCCACTTCTGCTCGGCATGACCCCAGACCTTGTACCTTACTCCAGGAAGATATTTGGAAGCAACGTCACCGGCCTTCAAAAAAAATACATATGTATATATCAAAGTCAAATGCGATGCAAGGTTACCTCGTTCTGGTACGCAAGAGGGCGCTTGTAGTGCTTCAGATGCTTGTTCCTGCACTGCTCAAAATACCCTCGCCAATCATAATCGGAATTAACCGGCATCAAAACGTAATTTTCCGAGTTTTTTTTAGACCAATCAGGAGTTTGAACAAAGCTTGCGCGACATTGGTTGTGAAAAGAGTAGTTCGCCAACCGACATGTCGCATGATATAAAAAACCTGATCTTGCAGATTGTGGGAGTGGTTCCTGACTAGGCGGTGAGTTCTGATGCGTGCTTTCCACCCCACAAAAACAAGGTGGGAAAAAAAAGCATCATGACCACATCTGTATTCTCTGGCCCACCATCCCAATTCATAAACAAGTCAGCAGCAGATGTGGTTTTAGGATCCCAAACCTCAGCCCGCAAAAGATGGTATAAAATGGTGATGTTGGCATTTGTGCCGTGAGCAATGTTAGGCAAGTGGGTGAGTATGTAACGAGTGCCTGAGGCATGTGATGTTGCCCCACCTGCTAGCAGTTTGAGAACATACAAGTTGCGGAAGTCGGGATTTGACCTGTTGCAACCCGGTATGTAAAAAGGCTTAGTCATATCAATATTCCAGGTATTGACTTTGCCCGGGACAAGCTGCCTATATAAAAAAGAAGTAATAATAATGAGAATAAAAATAATAATAATAATGAGAAATAATAGAGAGAGAGAGAGAGAGAGAGAGAGAGAGAGAGAGAGAGAGAGAGAGAGAGAGGGTTACGCTGTGTACTCCGAGTTCATGGAGCCAATCCGGTTGGCTCGATGAACTTTGTTGTGGACTTGGGATTTCTGGCGCCACTCAAGTGCCAGAGCCTCAGAGTTGAAACCCTTCTTCTGCTGAGCTGCTAGATCAGCACAAACCGCGCAAATAGCGTAATTGCCATCACGGACCCACTTAACCTGCTGGAAATCGCGGCGCAAAACTAACCTAATTAAACCTTCACCCGGGGGGAAATTAGGCTTGCAATGTGCCCCACACACCATGCCAGTCACAGCAGCAGCCCAACCATTCCGGACATGAGCTAAAAGGACAGGAAAATTTTGTATGTCCTGCAGATGCCATATGCCATCCGCTGTAGTCTCGCAGTCAACCACAAAGAATTGGACGAGCATGACATAAATTACATCTTGCTGGTCGGTTTGGTCAACAAAGGCACGGGTGTCAAACCTCATGTTTTGCACAAAAAGAAACCTCGCCCTCCGCATGATTTTACCCCCCACACCGTGAATTCTCATCCACATGGTTTTGCACACAACAACCCCTCTGTACCGGAATTTTGTTGTGAAACTGGGGCCTGACATGCTCTGCAGCTGCCCAACCAACCAAGCCTTTAGCTGTGCTCGAGACATAGCAACCGTATCAGAACGAGACAACACGGCATAAACAGGACTCACCCATGCATGACATTTCAATTGCTTGCAACATACAGATTTTATCTCATGCACAAGCTCTCTGAAACACATGCCAAGCAGCTGCTTGCGCGAGCCTGGCCTCACCTGTTTGGGCTGTCCTTTCCTGCGCTTAACATATATGTATGAACGCAAAGGGTCTTTGCGTGCACGCGCAACATGGGACACAGGCAAACCAAGGACCTTATACAGAGGCTCATTGCTCAACTGCCAGTCATGCTGCCCTCTGGGAGTTGCCTTGCGCTCTTCCTGACACATAATTCACAAAAGGGAAGAGTGAGTAAGGAAAGATAGAAAGTAAGAAAACAAGAAAGCAAGCAAGCAGGAAAGAGAAAAGAAAGAAAGAAAACCAGAAGAGACTCGTGAAAGCCATCCCAGTTGCAGTCGTCTGTTACATTCTCGGTCTCAGTCATACAGCTCTCTTCCTTGGGTGATTGCCTAGGCGTCTCGGTTGTTCTCAGACTGCCCTCGCAGTCCTCCTCTTCATCACCGGTGCCCAGCAAGGTCGCCCAATCACCATACACACGGCTCGGAACCCCAACGGTTTGTGCAGTTAAAGTAGAAGTGTGTGTGCCTTCTTCGTCGTCTGAGACCAGGGCTGCTAACCAGCCCTGCATCTCTTCCTTAGCCATGTCAAGCAACGTACGAGTACCTAAGAAGAGTAAGAACAGTGCAGCATATTCATTTTCCGACACACGGTGGTTCAAAAGGAATTTTCAAAGTGTAACCACAAGATAAACACACATAAAACGAAACTAAAAAAAGACTCCCAAAAAAAAGGTGTACAGTTTGGGAACATGCTATCATGTTGATATTTTTGCTGCAGGTTTTTGAGAACAGTGCAGCATATTCATTTTCCGACACACGGTTCAAAAGGAATTTTCAAAGTGTAACCACAAGATAAACACACATAAAACGAAACTAAAAAAAGACTCCCAAAGAAAAAGGTGTACAGTTTGGGAACATGCTATCATGTTGATATTTTTGCTGCAGGTTTTTAAGAACAGTGCAGCATATTCATTTTCCGACACACGGTTCACAAGGAATTTTCAAAGTGTAACCATAAGATAAACACACATAAAACGAAATTTAAAAAAAGACGCCCAAAGAAAAAGGTGTACAGTGTGGGAATATGCTAGCATGTTGATATTTTTGCTGCAGGTTTTTACAACTGGTTGCCCACATTCCCCAGCTGCGTCCCAAGGTTGGTTCATCTTCAACCAACGTTTTGAATCTGCCATTTTTACCTGTCCGGCCAAAAAGAAATTTGGCGGACAGAGCCTCCGCCACTGCAAACTTTGACTCAGTTCAAAAAGGGAGGTTTTGAAAGGGGGTTGTCGAACCATGCAACGTCACAATCCAACTCAAAGGGAATGCAGGAGGCAGCACGTAGTGCTAGCGCTAGTAGTGTGGAGGCATTTGGGCGAACTGCAGAAGGGGTGGTGTTTTTCCAAGTCGACGGTGTGTCAAGCAACGTACCAGTAGCTGAGGTTGTCGTTTCCGACGAAGTGAGACAACGGTATTGGAATTTCCCTACTGAGGCAAAGCTCAACGCCCTTGACCCAGATTGCCTGTGGAAGTACGATGCGAAGGCCAAGGATTGGATTGAGCAACAGGCTTCCAGTGCCAAACGCAAGCGGGGGGCAGTGAACCGATTTCACGAAGAACAGGAGAAAGCAGAAAAGAAACGGAGAAAAGAGCTGAGAAAGAAAAAAAAAAGAAAAGAAGAGAGAGGAGAAAGAAAGGAAGAGAGAGGAGGAAGTTAAGAAGAAGAAAAAGGAGGAGGAATGGAAGAAGAAAGAGGAGGAGGAATTGAAGAAGAAGAAAGAGGAGGAGGAATTGAAGAAGAAGAAAGAGGAGGATGAAGTGAAGAAGAAGAAAGAGGAGGAAGTCAAGAAGAAAGATGAAGAGGAATTGAAGAAGAAGCAAGAGGAGGATGAAGTGAAGAAGAAAGAGGAGGAGGAATTGAAGAAGAAAGAGGAGGAGGACTTGAAGAAGAAAGAGGAGGAGAGAAGAAAGAGGAGAAGAAAGAGGAGGAAGAGAAGAAAGAGGAGGAGGAACTGAAGAAGAAAGAGGAGGAGGAAGAGAAGAAGAAGAAGAAAGAGGAGGAGGAATTGAAGAAGAAAGAGGAGGAGGACTTGAAGAAGAAAGAGGAAGAGGACTTGAAGAAGAAAGAGGAGGAGGAAGAGAAGAAGAAGCAAGAGGAGGAGGACTTGAAGAAGAAAGAGGAGGAAGAGGAAGACAAGGAGAAGCCAGAGGAGGAGCAAGAGAAGAACAAGCAAGAGGAGGAGGACTTGAATTCGAAGAAAGAGGAGGAAGAGGAGGAACTGAAGGAGAAAGAAAAGGAAAAGGAAAGGAAAGAGAAGGAGCAGAAGCAAGAAGAAACAAGTGATGATCCCGAACAGAGAGACTCCAATGATCATGACGAGATGTTGCCCCCTGTGCAAGACGGTTTCGGGCGTGTTTTTTCAACTCCTTTTTTCAAGTTTCCCATCTCGGCCGGCCAGGATGAGGCACCAAAATACCAAGATGGGTAACCGCAAGATTTCTTTTGTTGCTTGTAACATATAATTTGCGTGTAGGCTCAGGTTTGTGTACTTGACTGCCACTGGTCTCGTCCGGTACGGCGTTTTCCTCAAGCAAGTCATTTGTACGAATTTGGGAAGTTTTTTGGCCCAAGCACGCCAGCCGGTTCAAGTCATTGACCCGGCACCTGAAGGAGAACTTTGCACAATAGCAAGGTCTACTACTACTACTACTACTACCACTACTACTACTACTACTACTACTACTACTACTACTACTACTACTACTACTACTACTACTACTACTACTACTACTACTACTACTACTATTACCATTACCACTACCACTACTACTATCTATCTATCTATCTATTTATCTATCTATTTATCTATCTATTTATCTATCTATCTATCTATCTATCTATCTATCTATCTATCTATTTATCTATCTATTTATCTATCTGTTTATGTATCTATCTATCTATCTATCTATCTATCTACCTATCTATCTATTCTTTATTTCTTTCTTCTTTTCTTTTTCTTTTACTACTACCCCCCCCTAATCTATCTATCTATCTATCTATTCTTTATTTCTTTCTTCTTTTCTTTTTTTTTACTACTACCCCCCCCCCTATCTATCTACTATCTATCTATCTATTCTTTATGTCTTTCTATATCTATCTATCTATCTATCTATCTATCTATCTATCTATCTATCTATCTATCTATTCATCTATCTATTCATCTATCTATCTATCTATCTATCTATCTATCTATCTATCTATTCTTTATTTCTTTCTTCTTTTCTTTTTCTTTTACTACTACCCCCCCCCCCCCCCGGAGCGCCCTTGTTGTTTCTTGCCTGTTGCAGACCAGTGGCTTTGGAACCTAAGAAACGCGGCAATAAGAAGGGACACGACCATGCGCTGTTGATCCGTCGGTTAGTCACTGGGGGGACCATCCAGAACCCCAATTACCAACTTACCTTGATCACTTACCAGAAGATCGATCCTGTCGTGAGCAGCGCCCTTAATTTGATTCCTAAGGAAGAGTATGTTGCGACCGTCATTCCCTTGTTAGCTCCGATGCAACCGGGTACAACAAAGGATAATATGGTGTTCCTTCCGTGGTTTAAGCCCCTGCCACCGCTGTATGTACATGCGCTTCCATCGCCGCCCCCCCCGACTGCCACGCAAGTGCAAGGGCAAGCGTAAGTCGCCACCAGAGGACGAGATTTTGCCTGAGGAAGACGATGATGTCCCCCTCATTCCCGCATCGGTACCGTCAATTTAATTTATTATATTTGCTGATTCATTTCACATGCGGCCCAAACTTGCCTGTGTACTAGAAGCCTCCGCCTAAGAACAAGGGAAAGAAGTCCAAGACGCCCGGCAAATCCTCCCCGGGGGCTGGGGAAGTTCAGCAATCGGCATCGGATGGGCTCCAGCATACGAATGAGAAGGTTGACAAGTTCTTTGCTTTGATGAACGATTACATGAAGAAGGATATGGAAGAAGCTAAGAAGCGCCGAAGCCAGGCCTTGGAGGAGGAACGTGCCTATATGAGGCAGCGCAAAGAGAACGAGAAGAAACTCGAACTGCAGCAACAGGAATGGATTGCAAGCATGAAAGCTGCGGCCGAGAAGTTGTCGGCGGCGAGTACATCGGTTGCCAGCGGTCTCGCCTCTCTGCGCCCACCTAACGACCCAGTCTCATTTCGCCCACCTAACGAAGTGCGCCCAGTCGTGAACGTAGACCGTTTTCTTCGGGCTCGCCGGAAGATTCGCTATCGCCGCCGTCGACGCGCGAAAGAGTCCCTGGGTTGCCACTCCGTCGCCATACGCATCATGTTACTGATTCTAATCGCGGCGGCAGTGGGGACGCGTACATGTCCCGAAGGGACCCAAGTGTGGCACTTCTTCAGTATCATGCGCTGGTGGCGCAACAAGACGCGGAACGAGAGAGCGAACGCGCCCGTGCCCGTGCCCGCAACCAGATTGTCCTCTCCAATGTGTTTTGGTAATTCTTCATCATTTTAGCTTGCGGTTAATGTTAACATTGTTGTACAGGTGAAGGTTCACGTCAAAGTTCAGTTGGATGTTAGCTTGCGGTTGATGTTAAATTAATTGTAGAAAGCTTTTTGCTTCATTCTTATTGAAATAAAATCAGGAAATCACGTTGCCCCGTTAATATTAATGATTACCGGATGACTTCATTTCTGAATTTACGAACTGTGACTTTTTGAAAGAAAAAAAGGTTCAATCTTAAGTTGAAGTTTAATAATTATTCAATAAATTATTAATAAATTTGTTTTAGAATCATTTGCAGCAGCAAATGGAAGCTAAATTACGGGTTTCCTGTCGTTTCCGGTATTTTTTCATAGCGTTGTCTATGTGACTTCAAGTTGGATTTTTTGTGACACTTTTCGAAAAAAAAATTCAAGTCACAAATTTAAGTTTAATGATTATTCAATAAATTGTTAATACATTTGTTTTAGAATCGTTTGCAGCAGCAAATGGAAGCTAAATTACTGGTTTCCTGTTGTTTCCGGTAGTTTGTCATAGCGTTGTCTATGTGACTTTAAGTTGATTTTTTTATGAAATACTATATGATGATAAAGTTGAACTTTTTTTGAAAATATTTAATAATTTCATTCAAATATCATTTAAATTAATTAATAAATATAATTAAATTGATTTCGCATCATTTCCTTTGTTCTTCCGTTTCCTCTCTACTACGCTGTAGGAAATTTGGTTCCAAAGGTACATGTACCTTTTGCCGAAATAGTTGTTTTATATGTATTGTATGATTGTATTTATGTATTGTATGTATTGTATGTATTGTATGTATTGTATGTATTGTATGTATGTATGTATGTATGTATGTATGTATGTAAGCTAAGTCTGCTATTTTCTTTCCTTGTTGACCCCCCCCCCTTTTTTTTTTTTTTTTTTTTTTTTTTTTTTTTTTCAATACTGATGTTCCTACTTACATGCTTCCTTTTCAGCTCTACGAAAAGCAAGCGTTCTTTATTATTAACCTCAAGTTGAAAGTCGTTTAGTGCAAAAAATATTACTCGGTATCATCTACTTTTATTAAAACAGTGTGTGCGTGTGCGTGAACTCAGCCGCCTTTCCGCAGTTGAACCACAATATTAACGTTGCCTGCTGAGGGCATGATTTGAAGTTTGAAGTCTCTAAGCCGGCTCGCGGGGGCCTGCCCGGACCAGTGGGAGGTCACGTCGGACTTCGTCTTAGCCCCACCTGGCCAGAAATCCGACTGAAATGCTGCGACCACCGACCTTGTCCACTGTACTAGCCAACGGTTACCGCCCGCCGGGCCTCCACCGCCACGGGAGTCACGGTCGGACCCAGTCGGCAGCCTCAGCTTACTGAGGATCGAGTGACCCGGCTACAGTTCTGTAATCACTGACTGTATTACTATAATAATATTAATATTGATCAACTCACTAGCATAGCTGAGCCAGTGTTGAGTTCGGAGTATTAACGGTACCGATAGACGGTATCATTCAATATTAATAATACGGGGGCCCACCGTGCCTCTATTTAGTAGTGACTTGGCTATACCCGGTACCCACCGCTCCGTAGTAAGAGTGGTACGGAGGCTATGATGACCGACGGTAGACTGATCAGAGTCAGATTCTCAGTACAGTAGAACTTGACTCATGCCAGACAAGTTGCGATAAGTTTGTTATAATATTTAATTATTCATTTCGGATCCGATGATAACAGTAAGGCTCAGTTTTGACTTTACTAGTGACTAACTTCAAGTTGACACTAGAACCAATGATTCAGGCCCCCGGGTGAAACCATTGATCATTGAGTCATTCAGGCTGAGTCCAAAACTCCGACTCATATGTACTAACTAGTTAGCTTGCTGATCAAGTTTGTGAAATCGGGGCACTCTAAGGGTCACAAACTAAAATAGATGACGGTGTTCTTACGGTTTCAAGTTTAAAACTTGAATTGATTCGTCATGATACATGTCTTCAAGAAGTTCCCACTATTAAAAAAAAACAGTGATAAGCCGCTACTTGACCTCATATCTTTGTGGTCAAAGACAACACGTTCTGATTGAGGAAGGCTTTTTATTAATAAAAAAACCACTATGAGCCGCGGATGTTAATTAAAATAACTGAAAACTAGAGTGGGGACTAGTTCACATTGTCCTCTTTTATAAATTATATAATTGAAATGTTATGAAACCTTCTGGTTCGGAAGCCCGGCTTAGAGAGCCCCTTTTTGACGTGAAAAATTGTGAGTTTGCGGGATACAACCCCAAGGGGTAATTACACAACGAACTCTCAGCTATTCAAGTAAAGATCTCGGAGCCTATGTCTGCATTAAGTCCTGACTCCAGACCAGTAAATAGCAGAGCGGTCACTTCGTTTATTTACATATATTTCTACTTGTTGCAGACTTGGGTTGCAAAGTACGGTCACTGGCGACTGAACGTAGATTGTGAGTTTGGTGAGCTGAGCTTCGCAAAAATTACTGTAAATTACTTGAAGGCTGGCTTCAAGTCCAACTTGTAGTTCAAGTGTCCAGGATTTGCTTCTGGGTAAAAAGTTCCATCGGTTGTGACTCTGGGCTCATTTTTCACCGGTTCGGTGACGTCCTTGTCAACAAATTTACCGCTACGACTGTGTCACGGTAAAAAGAACAAAAAGGCAGTGATATGGGCAAAAAGGCAATTCATAGCTGAATTTTTAAATTGATCGTTTGAAGTCATTTCTGAACGAAATCGAAAACTAGTTATAATTAGTGAAGTCGAAACGTCGTGCGCTGGGTTAGTCAATGGAGAGTCCAGTTTATTTAGTACTCTTACTTGACAGACTACTTGTCCCTTGCGAAACAATACAAATTCTGAGAACTAACGAAAATGTTTCAAGTGCGAGCACGAGTTGTGTAGCGGTTGAGTTGTTCAAGTCAGTATGGAAAAAATAAAGTAAAAAGTGTGAAAGACTGCCACTTTACCTGGTGTGTTGCCTATTTTTAAAATACCTATCAATAATTATTTCATATGACTGGGGACCGGAAAACTTGAAGCAGTCTAAGGAAATAAAATGTAGATATAGGGAAAAAAGGCAATACTGAGTTAACATTTTCACTTCTAAAAAGCCTGAGCTAACGGGTAAAAGGAAATAAATTGATCTCTTAACAGCAGTTGAAAACGTAACTACAAATTATGACAGTTGATAACTTGAAATAACAGGAAAAATGAAGTAACGAACTAAAAATAGAAGTGTAAACTTGAAGTAAAAACTTGAAATATGTTTTAACACAATCATATTAGTAATTCGGTCCGGTACGGTATTCATTCCGATAAAAACTTGAATCTTAGTCATGAGCCCGGTCCGACATGCCACTGCCAGTGACTAGTAATTTAACTTGATATCAGTGAATAAGTAACTGTTTGAGTGTTTAATTCTAGCTAGTTTAGTATCAGTAATCAGTAATCAAGTTAACTTGAATCAAGTTTAATATTAATAATAGAATACAGTTCAAGTCAATACTTTGCCATTCAAGTTGTACAGATGAGTGGCTACGAGTGGCAGCCTGAGAGTCACGTAGAAGGGCGGGAAGTGGTAAATGGATCATGGGCTCATAGAGTCTGAAGCGAATAAAGCCGGGGGAAAAGAAAGAAAGAGGGAAAACCCGCGGGAAGCGTTATTCCTATTTCATTTCCGACGTTACCCGGAGTTACCGTTACTAGGGTAGTTGATTTGTCATAACGACGGACAGTACAATTTCCACTTAATTATTCAGTGATACAGCGGACACTATATTTTGCCACTCTACTGGCAGTATTAACTCAATCAGTCTGTGTAGAAATTTCTATATAGGTAGTCAGTAACTGGAGTCCAGTCATTATTGTTTCCCTCCAGCTTATTTGAAATTTACGTTACGCTTATCTTAGTTTTGCGACGTACTGTAGTTGTCAGAATTCCTTTATTAAATTTGCCTTCCTTCTGGTAGCTGTGTGAAACAGGACCGGTGGACTCTGAAAGGAGTCGGTAAATGCCTCTATAATGAGCATGCTGAGTTGCTCAAAGGTTATGAGCGCAGACAAGCCTGGGATAGCTTTGCACATGGACACAGAGGGTCCATGGGCTACTCGTTCGTTACACAGAAAGTATTACAAATTTTGCGTTACTGACGATTACTCGCTCTTTATTAAGGACTATTACTTAGCCCATAAGAATGAGTGGGTAGATTGTTTTAAGCAAGCGATAGCGTTTTTTGGGAGACAGACGGGAAATAGGGTGAGAGAGGTGAGATGTGATCAGGAGTTTGATGTAGCGACAGAAATTATAGAGTGGTGGAAGCCTATCCAGTTCATCTGGAAGACGTCTGCCACTGGGATAAGGATGGCAACCCCATAGCAGAAAAGGCAAATGATATCACCGCCGGGGCCGCGAGGGCCATGAGGCATCACGCTGAGTTGCCTCTAACCTTTTGGGCCGAAATGGAGCACGCCGCCACTACGATACACAACATTTTACCGGCCACCAGCGGGCCGCGTAAGAGTTTGTCGGACAGGATAAAACCGCAGCTAAGTCACGAGCTAAGTATGAAAGTTTTGAAAATATATTGGCATGTGTATAAAATGAAAGCTTTTTTATTATTTTAATAATATTTTTTGAAAAAATTTAATAAAAAAAATTGATAATTATAAAGCTTTTTCAACGGTTTTCCCGATTTCTTGTAATGTTTTGGCTTGTTGTTGTTTCTGTTTGGTTTTTGTTGCAAATTTTATTCAAATTGTTGTTTTATTAACTAAATATGTTTTTCAAATAATAATATTTAAATTTTAAACTTTAAATTCAAATTTAACTTGAAAATTTTAAGTTAGAAACTTATTTAATAACTAACGGCGGCGTCGAGGGCGATCCTGTCTCGGCCTGCCTCTCCTACCTGAGAGTGGAACAGGAAGCTGGCGAGGAGCAGCGGGAGGCAGCCCAAGCTCAAAAGGCCACCAGTAATGCGATCCGTCACCGATAGTATTCAGTATTAACTGCTGCGCAGTCAGACAGGGTCTATCAGCGGTGAATCGAAACTGTGTGGCAGGCTGATTGCGAAGTTGTTGATCAACAACATGCCTGCAGCTGGCGTTTTAGTGACCTCGAAATGATGGTATTTGTAGAGATCACGAATCCTCTCACTTTGTGACGGTATTTTTCATCTCTACAAATTAGATTTTGGAAGTACAACGCACGGGAATTGGATAGCTTGTT
>WBZZ01006918.1:20000-40000 GCA_019918135.1 Paulinella micropora | reverse complement strand
CAGACAAGGCAGAAGATATTCATTTCGCATATCAATCTCAATTCCTTTGCTTTTGTTTCTACAGCACGCGCAGAAGGGGCGGCGATGGCAGCACGAAGCAGACCGAGGTCTAAGTCACCAATGTCACATGAATCACCTCTAAGGCAACATCACAAAAGGGCAAAGCGCCGGCATGACTGCAGCTGCAGTGAATCAGACACGGAGTCTGAAAAGCGTTCCACTCCGGTTCGGCATAGCCATGGCCGCGGTCATGATCATGCTGGCCGACGTCAGAACTTTAGCCACCGCAGTCGTTAGTGGTGTCGCGCAAGTCATGAAGTTGTATCTGGTTTTCACTCATAGACTGTCAAAATATTAATATAGATAAATTCATTCTCAGTGAAATTGTTAATATTAATGCTATTACTAATAATTATTCCTGTTGTGATAGATCAGCCCGGATTCTTGAACGTGTTCAACTTCTAGTCGACGCGGAAAAATTTGAAGCTATGGCATTACCAATTCTTTTTTTCTTTTATTATTATTCGTTTTTTTAATATTGTATGAAGTAACATTGATTACTGCAAATTGAAAGCAAAACATCGTGCAAAAAACAGTTTGCTTATGTTAATAATAATAGTCGGTCACATTAATTCAAGTCAATATTAAAACGACTGAATGCCACTTAAAATTTTCAACTTAAATTGCATTTGAAATTTAAATTCCAAATACAATTTAAATCCATATTATATTATTTGAAAAAGCATATGTACCTAGTTGATAAAACAGCAATTGTAGTTAAATTTGCAACAAAAACCATACAGAAACAAACACAAGCCAAAACATTATAAGAAATCAGGAAAACCGTTGAAAAACGGTTGTAACGGTTAGAAATTCAATTTTTTTATGAATTTTTTCAAAATATATTATTAAAATAATAAAAAAGCTTTCACTTTATACGCATGCCAATATATTTTGAAAACTTTCATACTTAGCTCGTGACTTAGCTGCGGTTTTATCCTGCCATACGTGCAGTTGCTCGGCCGGTAGCCCATAGTCACTCAGTTGAGACCGGTAGGCAGCATGGGAGTTATGTACACCGGTAAGGGCAGGAAGGGTGAGTTCCGGGGAAAGAGGGTTACGTTGCTAGGGTATGATTTATTCAGAGAGCTGTACCGTGTTTGGGACGGCAGAAAGGTCATAGCCGGAGTCAGAAACGCCCGTTTCAACCCATACGTGGTTGGAAAGGCGGCACACCCCCCTAGATTAGTTGAGTGGGATGGTGAGGTTTCTGAGGGGGAGAGTGAGAAGAGGGATGTCGATGTTGACAAAACACACACACCCACTCACGAACAAGCACAAACCCATGAGAGTGAGGACAGGGACGTTGATGATGGTGAGACTTACACACCCACTCACACACAAGCACAGACCCATGAGGTGGAGGGCGATGATGGCGATGATGTTGAGGGGGAGCATGGGGGGATGATGGGGATGATAGCACAGATTACAAACACACCACACCACACGACAGTCAGACAGATAGTGTGAACAGAGAACGATACCATGCCGCGAGCCCTGCATTCGATTGGTCGAAGGTGGCAGGTCCATCCGTTGTCCTCGATTTGAAATTTGAGCACATTATATCGGTTAGTCTTGTAGGCTCGTGCATCAAGGATGTTTTCCTCGACCGGGCACGTGAGCTCGATCTGTATACATATCTTGGTAGACAATGACCAGACAACAATATCGGGGCGGAGGTCAGTGACACAGATGTGGACAGGAAAGGCTTGCTCAGAACCGGTGTACTGGATTTGGAGCTGCCAATCGTTTGCGGTGTCAAGCAGGCATGGACGATGAAATGACTGCCCTTTAGACTTCTGCTCGCCCTCTTTCACAAACATAGACTTTGATTAATTTTCGTCTATACGGGGGCGTTTGTTATGGCTCTCGATGTGTTTTTGAAAGGGAGCTTCAATAGTGCAGAGCACAGAGTCGTGACGCCAGGTATAACGGCCTTGTTTGAGGGCAACATGGCAACCGGAGAGGATGTGACATAAATGTGCTTGACCAGAACAGAGAGCACACTTGTTGTTGGGAATGATTCCCCACAGACGTCTAAGGTCGGGGGTAATAACCGAGTTTGTGCTTGCGTTGATGACCCACGAGATTAAACGGGGATTACGGGTTCCGATGAGGCGAGATATAGATAGATAGAAAGATAGATAGAAAGATAGATAGATAGATAGATAGATAGATAGATAGATAGATAGATAGATAGATAGATAGATTAGATAGATAGATAGATTAGATAGATAGATAGATTAGATAGATAGATAGATAGATAGATAGATAGATAGATAGATAGATAGATAGATAGATAGATAGGTAGGTAGGTAGGTAGATGAGATATCGACTAATGTCAGAAAAAAGGAGCTTCTCATTTCGTCAACCAAGGAAGTCTGTAAAGTATTAACCCGATGCCCAGCTAAGCCGTGATGTTTGCACGGAAGGGACTGATACAGGCGATACCAAAGCTCCCTAGTACCAGGCGGGGCCAGGGCTCGTTCCATAAGCGCCCCTTGCAGAACGAGCTCCCACCTCCATTACAGAGGGCCCAGTAAGCAGATGGAGTTTCGAGACTGTTCGACAGTCTAGTATAAACCGACAGAGCACTGTGGGTTTTATTCCGGGCTCAACAAGCGAGAAAGGGCACCCTGAGGGAACAGGATTGTGCTTCCCGTCGCTATTTCGGCATGTGGCTCATAGGCGTATGGCTAGGCACACATAAGGCACCCCACCACGGGCCCAGCACACCCACACCATCCCCTAATTCTCTGTCTGTCGACAGATGGCACCCATTTCAAAACAATATAGATAGATAGATAGATAGATAGATAGATAGATAGATAGATGGATGGATGGATAGATGAGATGTCGCAAAGGAATGTAGTCCTTGCAAAGGAACGCAGTTTCACATCAAACAATAATTTGTGTACTGTGCATGTGTCCGGGATAGATAGATAGATAGATAGATAGATAGATAGACAAGGTAGATAGATAGACAAATAGATAGATAGATAGATAGATAGATAGATAGACAGACAGATAGATAGATAGATAGATAGATAGATAGATAGATAGATAGATAGATAGATAGATAGACTAAGCGCTACCAAGCTACCTCACAGCAAACAGAAGTCGCTCTCACACAACTACACATGCATTACTTACTTACTTACTGACCTAGGTAGATAGATAGATAGATATAGATAGATAGATAGATAGATAGATAGATAGATAGATAGATAGATAGATACTTCAGATAGATATGTTTGGTTCATCAGCTCTGCATATCCGAAGACATAGGCATCCGTTTATATATATATATATATATGTATATATATAGATAGATAGATAGATAGATAGATAGATAGATAGATAGATAGATAGATAGATAGATAGAAAGATAGATAGATAGATAGATAGATAGATAGATAGACATATACTACTTACTTACTGACATAGATAGATAGATAGATAGATAGATAGATAGATAGATAGATAGATAGATAGATAGATAGATAGATAGATAGATAGATAGATAGATAGGTAGGTAGATAGATGGACATAGTGCTGCATAGCTACCTCACGGCAATCAGGCGTGCGTCTCTCTCCCACGCACACATACTTACTTACTGACCTAGGGCACATACACATCGACAGATAGGTAGATAGAGAGCTAGATAGCTACCTCACAGCAAGCAGGTGCGTCTCTCTCTCCCACGCACACATACTTACTTACTGACCTAGGGTACATACACATCGAGAGATAGGTAGATAGAGAGCTAGACAGCTAGAACGGCAAGCACACGCTCACATACATGGCTCTCTCTCTCTCTCTCTCTCTCTCTCTCTCTCTCGCTTGACCTGGCCACAATCACATACATGACTTGCTTACCTGAATCCTTACGTAGATAGATAGATAGATAGTAGGTAGGTAGGTAGGTAGATAGATAGATAGATAGATAGATAGATAGATAGATAGGATAGATAGGATAGATAGATAGGATAGATAGATAGATAGATAGATAGATAGATAGATAGATAGACAGATAGACAGATAGATAGATAGATAGATAGATAGATAGATAGATAGATAAGATTAGATAGATAGATAGATAGATAGACAGATAGACAGATAGATAGATAGATAGATAGATAGATAGATAGATAGATAGATATGTTTGGTCTATCAGCTCTGCATATCCGGAGACATAGGCATCCATTCCACCCCGCCACCAATCAGCGACTGGGTAGCGGGCTGGGAACGGGCACTAGGCCCCGAATTTGCGCAGTCTGACGGTTCTACGACCCTCCCTGGCTAGAGGGCCGTAGAACCAACCCAGACACGTGTCCATGATCACGTGCCCCGCCAAGGCTCGGGCCCGAGGGGTACACCAACCCTCGAGCTTCATCCAAGGCGACCACTTTCGCGGCGGCCGGACTATACCTTAAGATCTCCCTGCTTATGTGCCTACCCGCACACAGGAAGATCCCACTCCCGTCTAGTCTCTGAACCTTTCCCATTTGTCAGGACACCACTGGGTAGTGGCGACGGAGGACTACCGGGCCAGCTGCAGCGGTGACATAAGTGGGCCGACGTCGAGAGTAGTGGCCATTTGCCATAACCACTGGTCACTAAACTCACATCCGAACACCAAGTCAGTCCAAGGCAGCCAATCAGAGGTAGTCGTACCGAGTAGGAGCCATGCGCGGGGTTGGCCTGACAAGAAGGGACTTGGCTGCGGGTTACCCATTATTCCCTGCGTGGCCATATCCTTCGAGTTTTTACCATCCGACGAGCGTTACCTCGCCTGCTGCACCTTGCGGTTTCCCGCAGGCCGCGGTATCGAAGGCTCTTAGGGCTTTCCCGAACAATTTGAGAGTGTATCGAGGGCCGATAAAGGGTAGTCATCAGCCCTGGCCAGTCACGCTGCACCAGCTGCGACTGCACAAATCCAAGAAAACAAAAACAGCTGGTGCAGGGCTGAAGGAGATAGATAGATCAACCCCCAGGCTGTAGGTGCCAGTGGGCCGAGTCCAACTCCGGGATGCAGTTTACCGTCATGCCCAGGACGGATAGATAGATAGATATATAGATAGATAGATATATAGATAAGATAAGATAAGATAAGATAAGATAGATAGATAGATAGATAGATAGATAGAGAGAGATAGATAGATAGATAGAGAGATAGATAGATAGATAGATAGATAGATAGATAGATAGATAGATCTCACAACCGAGAATAGTGCCGAAGCCAGGAGGAGAATGGCGCCTGACAGTTAACTATGCTCGTGTTAACAAGGTGCTGGAGGAAGAGAGAAATCCTCTCCCGACATTAAAAGAAGGAAGGAGAGTACTGCGGAATGCAAAATTCTATTAGGTCATTGATCTTAAGAATGGCTTCTGGCAGATACCACTGGAGGAAAAGTCCAGATGGCTGACGGCGTTTGTGGTGGGTATGGAAATATACCAATGGAAAGTGCTTCCGATGGGCCTCAAGCAAGCCCCAGGACTTTTCCAGAAGGCGATGCAGAAGATGTTGAGCAGTCAGTACGATGATTTGTCTGACGGATGCTTTATGAGAAGGGGGGGACAGAAGGCGGGAGAATATGCATTTTGCTATATCGATGACATTATCGTATACTCTAACACAATGGAGGAGCATATCGATCATTTGTCCGATATATTCAGGCGCATCGGAGCTTTTGGCCTGAAGTGCAATCTAAAGAAGTGTCAACTTGCCAAGACGAGTGTGACATACTTAGGGTACGAGATCTCCCATAATCGAGTCTCGATATCCAAAGAGAAGAGGGAGGAGATTATGAATCGACCGATACCAAAGAACCGCACTGAATTGCACTCATTCCTTGCGATGGCGCAATACTATAGCCAGTTTATACCCGATTGGGGTGCAACACGGGCTAAGTTGGAGAAAATGATAGATTTTGGAGACTTGAGAAGTGGGGCGAAGAGGCTTTGCAAGCGTTTCATGCGCTCAAAGATCTTATTTATAAAGACCCGAAAGACGGAGGACTGGTGTCAACGATGCCTGACTTTACAAAACAATTCGTAGTCGATACAGACGCATCTAAGTTTGCGATTGGGGCTGTATTACAACAAGAGGATGAGGAGAAGAAATTACACCCAATCATGTTTATTAGTAGGAAGTTGTGTGCGGCGGAGAGAAACTGTTGCACAAGGCAAAGAGAGGCGTTAGCGGTGGTGTGGCCCTCAAGAGGCTCAGAGAGTATTTGTGGGGAGAACCTCAATTTACTGTCAGAACTGATCATCATAACCTGTTATGGTTGATGAATCATGAACAGACTGGACGGCTGGCGCGGTGGCAAGCGTTCTTGTCTTGTTTCGATTTTACAATGGTCGAAATGTGGTCGCTGATAGCCTCTCTAGGCTAGAGTTTAACTCAGAAGTATCGGCTTTGGTGTCCACGGTGGACATGGAAGACATGTCCACTGACAAGGTGTATGAGGTCAGCCACATTGAGACGATGGAGATGGCGAGTGGAGTCCGATATGACCGCACAGGTCTACGGTACAGTCCACAAGGCCCGGATCACGGGATATGTTGTGAGCTACATACCCAGGAGGACGCTGAGTGGTCCTAGTATGAGGTATATGAGCATGCGAAGGCGAACATAAGAGAGGAAGAGGAGACGCAGGATGTTTATGCGGAGCCTCCTCAAGAGCGGAGAAGTGACCTAGACGATGACCCGGAAAGAATCGGGGTACGGCTAGAAGATGGTACTATCCATATAGCCTCGCCTACCGCATGGAGGCAACAACAGGCTCAAGATCCGGAGTTTAAGGAACTCATACAGTTATATCAGAACCCGGATGAGCTGAAGATGACGAAAGCGATCAAAGATCAGATGAAGGAGATGGGATGGAGAGATGGTCTACTGTGGTACAAGGGCCTTCACGGTCGCTATGCGTCACAGCCGGACAAATGGACCCTTTGGGTACCGGAGAGTCTGAGACGATTTATATATGTCGCAGCCCACAATTGCCCACTTTTGGCGCATCAGGGTCGACAACGAACTCACATGTTCGTAGCGAGGCGATTCTGGTGGAAGAAGATGAAGGAGGAGATAGATCAGGCGGTGGATGCATGCATCCCGTGCAAGATAAACAAAACACCACTGAAGGCAAATTTCGGCCTGATTGGCGAATTTCTCTTCATGCGGGGATGTTTGAGTTTAGACACATTGATCATGTGGGACCTTTCCCAGAATCGAAGGATGGTTACAAATACCTCCTTACGGCTATTGACAGAACCACCAACTATGTGTGGATCATCCCTGTCAAAGACGTTACCGGCAAGACGACGGCCGAGGCGCTGATCGATAGTCACAGATCGGAGTACCAAGAAAGATATGTTCTGATCGAGGCTCGGACTTTAATAACGAGGTCATCGACAAACTATCTAAGTATTACGGGATGAAATGGCAATATGTTACTGCCTATAACCCGCGAGCAAATGGGAAAATCGAGCGGGTACACAGACCCCTCAAAGCCTCGCTAAAGATGTATTGCACGAAGAAGGAGAATCAAAGAGCATGGGTCGAGGCAGCACCATCATTTGCGTTTGCAATAAACTGTCTACCCTCTACGGCGTTAGGAGGCTCGAAGAGCTCAATCTCGCCATATCAGTTAGTATATGGGCGTGAGCCTGATATCCCGACTTCACTCCTTCACCCAAAAGACACTTGGGCGGATGCGGATGAGTTGTTTGGGATGAGACTTAGAGTGAAGATGGAGGCGGAACAAATAGTCAGGGCGCATAGAGAGGCGGAGCGCCGAAAGACTGATGCTGAAGGGGTGCGACAAGCGCACTTGGATCAGATCAAGTTTCAGGTTGGGGATATTGTACTGTTGTACCATCCTCAGGTCCCGAAAGGAGTCAGCTCTAAGCTGTTCACTCACTGGAAAGGACCTTATCAGATTATGGAACAGACGGGACCTCTGAACTACAAGATCAGGGGTAGAGGGAAGATGCAAATTGTGAATGTAAGAAGGCTGATTAAGTATGATCCCTTCTTACTGGAAGATGAATCCGTTGAGGAGGCGTTACAACGGATGAAGGACGATTTCAAAGAGGTGCCGCCCATCCACAAGGAGGCTGGCATAGACCAAGACGATGCTTATCGGGCACCGATAGCTGAGAAGGAGGAGAGTGAGGTGGACAGTAAGGAGAAGACTGACCGCATAAGCGCGGTGGGGACTCAGTCTAAGTCTCCGCGAGAGCATAGCGGAAAGAAGGAGAAGATCACAGAGGCGCAGCTAAGGAGAGCGCGGAATGATCTTATCAACGACCAACCGAGGAAGGCGATGAGGTCGATGAGATCAAAGGACGTCCACCAGGAGGAGGAGGGGACGGACACTGACCCAAACGCGGGCAACGTTGAGATTGTCCATGAGCGATGGAAGGAAGGCGATGCGATAGCAACCATCGCATGGGTGAAAAATGTTTTCTATCTGATGAGACCAGCGGAACAACATGTCGCTGATGACACTCTCTCAGACTTATACTTGATGCGGGTCGTGGCGGTCCCACGACAGATGCGTGTCACACGGACACTCACAATATCATCAGCCGCAAAAATAGTACAACCGATACTCCAGTTCTGGAGAAGCATGGACCCGGTTGAGGATCCAAAGGCAAGACATTATCTGCCAGTATATAAAGACGCAAAAAGTCTCGAGACATGGGATGATACAATTACTCCCAGAGACAAGGATTACACTGCGTGGACCATTCAGACACTGCCAAGAGGAGTGCTTGATGTCCCTTTTGAATTATCGTTGGGCGGAATCCCTAATAAGATCTGGGACATTCTCGAACAGTCAAAGTTCGATCTGACTTTTGTTGGTGGTCCTCCACCAGGCAAAGAAATCCGCGCCAGACGACGAAGGCAGTGACAAAGAAATTATTTTTCTTTATGCGTCTCAAACAAACTGGTTGATTGCCCACGGCGTATCATGATTTGATCATGCATCATCAGTTATCAATATGAATATTAAAAAGACTCAGTGATATAAATTGGCACTCGATCGCAACATACGAGTGCGAAAGGTCGATCGACGATGATACTACACCGTATACGGGGATCGCTAGTGTATTGAGAGATGGTGTTCCCGGGTATGACCCTTTCCAAGTCCTGGGATGATGTTCTCGAAAATGAAATGTTCTCTGAAACTTTCATTAAATTATTTTTTACGATAGATTATATACTGTCGTACCTGAGCACGGTCAATCTCTACTTGTGTCGGTACATACACCTCGACTTCGGATATAGCTATTAGGACTGGCCCCCTAATACTATATCATAGGATATCCGCCTCATACAAGGGTATGTCATTAAAAAAGACAATGTACTTACGATCTCCCTGTGAATAATAATAATAATAATAATAATAATAATAATAATAATAATAATAATGATAATGATAATGATAAGAAGAAGAAGGAGATCAAAGGGGGAATCGTACTACAGCACCACGTTGCTTGTATTTTTTTATTAATAGTACGTTTGTTCTTGACATACTATAGTCATAATGACTGTGACTAGTACCACAATCTTTGATAGACCTGCGATCACGGTCACGGTCACCGCGGCGGTCCCTATCTCGATCACGGTCCCGTCGTTCCCGATCCTCTCGTTCCCGTCTACGCTTTTCCGCATATTTCCTATCCCGTTTCTCCTTGTCCTCCCAACACGACGTTCACGTTGCTGTCTTTCATCTTTGAAGTGCTTGGGCGTTGCCGCCTTAGCCTCCCTCTTCTTCTCTACATACTGTTGCCAAGCATCCCAAGCGTATTTGAGCCCTTCCCGTTCCTTTGGAACAAACAGATCCAGAGTTCTGAGTCTGTCTTGGGTCAATGAGAAAATGCCTAGCCGCTTCCTGGTATTCCTCAGTGATTCTTCTTGTCAAATCCTTATTGTTTAGGATAGTCGTGCCAGAATCTGTTGTCACATCCAGGTTTGATACACTGGCATTGATTGTTCCTCGCCGCAATGAATTCTGCCTGGATCATGCATGTTGGTTTCCTCCCAAAAAATAGCGTTCCAACTTCCTCTGATCTCATCCATGGATGCTTGACTCCCGGCTTCACAGATCTCGCATAGCGTTGAGCTTGTGGTCTAGACGGATGTGGAAAAGGATTCTGAGGGTTGTAGATGGGAATGATGATTTGATTGGCTCTTCCCCCCGGTCTCCCTCTATCACCTCCCCCATCACCGTAACTTCCTCCATGCCCTCGTCCTTGAGCAAGCTTATTAGCCGAAGGCAGACTATTCAGAGTTCTACTCTGAGAAAGTGGGTTCGAACTGCCACTACGTCCATATCCAGGAGCAGACGGGTATCCATATATGGATCCTGATCCTTCAGAGCTCTGCGAGCTTGAATAGAATGCATGCCCTTCATCTGCCGAAAATCCCATCTCGAATCCCCCCACCAGCTCTTGCATACTGCTTACTGTCATAACTTGACGATGAAGATGAAGAAGAACTGAAGTCTCCCATGCTTGCTCTTCCCAAGTTTCCAAAGGAACTAGTAGCATTAGACAGAGCCTTTGCCACTTCCATCAGGGTCTCTACATCCTCCTTAGTTTCGAGTTTCCAATCCAATGGATTAGCCATGCCACCACTCTCTCAGAGTCTCTTTCCATGCCCCAACGGTCCCTTGCTGCCTTCCACTTTGTCTTCGTTCCCGTGATCGTGATGATCGAACCAATTAAAGCTTGTCCCGTCTGGCTCGCATTCATGTAGATGGTGCTCAGGGTGCTCTTGATCATATCAGGTTCCGGTTGAATTGTTGAGGCATAGAAGCTTCGTCATACGTACAATCCCAGCCAGGTTCATATTCCCACTCAGGAACTCCTTCTCGATATATCTGCTGCAGAACTGATTCAAGTTCCTGGTGCTTTTCGGTGAACTTGTAGTAACCGAATTCGTGTCCCACCATGAGTCCCAGAACTTCTGCAATGGGTACGTTGACATCGTTTCTCATCTTTTTGAGTTCCTCGTGTCTCTTTCTCCATTTGTCCTTGTCCCTCTTCTGCAAAATTTCCGCCACTCTCTTGACCTTGTCACGTTCCAAATTTACGTCATGCCCACCATGTTCTACTGACAACTTGGGTCTAGATCTCTTCGAAGAGCCTGGAGCATCCGAACCTCTTTCTCTCTTTGGAGATTCCAACAGACCTTTCCCATAATTGGAACTCGCAGAACGATGCTCCTCTTGTCGCACTATGAGCTTCTGGCAGTGGTACCATGTCTCTATCTCTGGGGCATCCTTCTGTGTATCCCTTAAGCACGCCAAAAAGCTTCCGAGTGCGACTACCAAATTTCGCAGACATAAGAGCCAAAGGATTTTTGCTCGTATCACCCCTGTGTATCCAGCACCAATTTTGGCCTCCTTGGTTATGCCTGTAGTTGTCCACTCTTTTCGTTTGTCCGTAGCAGTTGGACTTGGTGGTGTGTCTTCTGCAGCAGCCTCCTTCTCGTCATCATCTTCACCTTCCCTCTCTGCTTTATCTTTTTCCTTCTCCTTCTTTTCCTTCTCCTTCTTCTCCTTCTCAGCCTTCTCCTTGTCTGATTTTTCTTTTCCCACTTTTTCCGAATCCCTTGCCGATTTCTCGGCCTCTGTTTCCGTATCGTGGAGTCCAGCACCACCAGAGGATGACGAAGACGAAGACGAAGACGAAGACGAAGAAGACGCAGTCGAATCCCTACCCTTCGGGTATTCGATCTGAATTGCTTCATTCAAATCCTTCGTCATCTTATTCCTGAACTCCATCCAGGTCGCTTCACTCTGGTTTTGTGCATGTTTGCACACTTGATCCACCGTTTTGGGTCCCCGTCTCAACCAGTACTTCTTAATAGCTCCCAAGAAGACTCGGTTCTCCAACCTCGTGTGAATCTCCTGATTGAATCCCAGAGGCAATGTGCTGTCTGATGCAGCTCTTCTTAGGGCCACTTGCAGGGAATTCATAGACCATTTTAGGTCATTGAAGATTTGTTGCACTGCCTCCTTCCTTATCTTTGCGTCTATGTTCTCACGTAGGATGTTATGCTCCCCTTTGAATCCATCTGTCATGAACGTCCACGGGTTCCCCATCCTTGTAACTTTGTTTAGTTTTTCGAACAGTTTAGACTTTTCCTCTTCTGTAGGTGCTTTTTTGCACTTGTCGTAGATGTACTCCTCGATCATCTGCCAGACCAACTCCGCCATCAGGAACAAGTCATAGTTCAGTACACTGTAGAAGCCAGATCTCCACGACTTATCGGTAAGCTCATGCTCTGCAAACGATGCTATGATGATCTCTGCAGCCTTGAGCGCTGCCGCCTTGAAGCTTCCGACGAAACTTGGTAATGTCCTTGAGTTCATGTTGGTGTTGCCTGTCAAACAACTGCACGAAGGTTTTCACTTGCAGAAGAATAGGGTCTGTTGTATTGAATGTCTTTCGTTGTGCTGCCACGTCCTCAAACTCCACTGACCTTGCGAAATTATCATCTTGTTCCGCCATCCTGACACTCTCGTCATCCATGTCTAGACCCGACGATGAACTTGATGAACTAAAAGATGAGCTCATGAGACAATCTTGAGAAAAACCCGAGAATTCTGATTCCCCTTAGGTGTCCGAAGTGTCCAAAGTGTCTTTTGATCACAAAGATCAGAGTTTGATACTCAGTGTCCAAGACAGAGTGTCCCAGAAAAAATGTCCCAACTTCCATTTTCTTGTTCCGCGTTGAAATCAGGTTCCCCTTTTTGAATTTCTTCGAAAAAATTGACAAACTCCGTTTGTAAAAGAGCCTGGAACCGTAGGTGCAGGTTCGTTGTCAGCGACTTCAGTTGTGACGATATAGACTTCAATGAGAACGTCCTCTGTTCTTCCCTGTACCTTCCGCGTAAAAAGGGGCGGAGTAAAACAGAGAATTAACAACGTTAGGCAGGATGAGTTTCCTTAAATAGAGGCAATTTAAAGTATTCAGGACTAAAAATTTTGTCGTTATGACGGGACGATAACAGTCCTCTATGCCGGCACACCCGGTATATAATGGCAATACTTACCGTTCCGCCGCCGGTCTGTCTGTTATCCTTGGTCTGGAGATTCAACGTGACGGAGTGCCTATTTATAGGTATTCCTCAGTCTTCATATCGTTAGGACAGTTATCGGTTATTACTGAAATATCGTACTATTGTAACAATCTGAAGTCGCTAGTAAAATCATGGCAACAGGGTATGGAAATTTCAAGTTCATTAGTTTTTCGGAAATTTTCAGACGCGGCAAAAACGGTGTTGAGAGAAAAATCATGGGGTGGAAATTTTTTGATGATGCGCTTCGGAACTTTCAGTTGGGTATGTATGCTTCAAGTTTTCTGAGGCTTGAGACTAGTGACTGTGGCATTTTCAAGTTGGTTACACTCCGGGACGGTGTGTGCAGACATGCAGGTGCAATACTTTGAGGTTTCTTGAGCCTGGGGCTAGTGGCGGCAAGTCAGTATTATTATTGTGAATATATTATTAAAAGCCACTGTGTTTCAGTCAGAGTCAATTATTTAATATAAAACCTTAGGAATTAGCTCAGTGGCTCATTCGTCAAGTTGAGACTCGGCGATGACTCGCCCATATACCGCACTCAGCGGCACAGTTCAAACAGCTTATTAACTTATGGTAGGGCGGGCAGACTTCAACTTTCATATTATTATTACTATACTAGATAGAATAATACTAGAATACTCAGTGTAATAAGCTCAATATTAGAGCTGCAGTGAGTGAGAAGCAGAAGAGATATATTAATGACTATAGATGATGTAATGCCCCCAACGATAGCTCGTAAAAAGTCGGTAATATAACCAAACACAGTCCTCAAAAGATGAGAATGATGTCTCGTTATATTAGCTCAGTGAAGCCAAAAAGGAAAACGGCAACAGACCAGGAATAAAATGACATCAGGTCCAATCCGGACAAATAATACTGAAAAACAAGCTGGTGCAACTGTCACCAGGAAAAGGTACTTTTTACCGGCTATCCGGGGGGTGATGCCTACAGTACCCCCTCCCGATTTTATGACGGAAATAGCATTTTCGTCATACACCTTCTGATTTCTTTCTGCAAATAGTATGCGCTATGGAGTCATGCCACACAGCGCATCGACCCACGGATAGACGCTAAAGGACGATAAATATATCCTCATACGGCACGTCAAAGCGGATTCTCCAGCCATTTTGTAAATTTTTGAACTCCTTCCCCTCAATCTCTTTTTTTTTTTTTCTCGGCAGTACCCAAATCCGGCGGCGTTCAGTATCAGCCTACCACCGGCAGCTATTCAAAATATGCTGACTGGTAATTCACTAGTCTCAGACTCAGTTCAACACAAGAATGCTGGTGTGACAGGAGCCTTGCCCGGATCATCTAGCCGAGAAAGATCCAGTATCGAGGTCATCTCGGACAAGTCAGGTCCTGGAAGACAAGAGTTTCTCAAATATACGCACAAAGATCGGATCAAGCAAATCCAGGAATTTCAGTAGATCCGAATGAGATTCGAACAATGGCTTTGCCACAGCATTTACTGATTCCATCTTTAACTTTAACATGTCTCTATGGACTCTCTCTCTTTCTCTCTCTCTCTCTCTCTCTCTCTCTCTCTCTCTCTCTCTCTCTCTCTCTCGGTAAATATCCAAGATCCGGTTCCGCTTCCTGATCTCTGGGACTAGCTTCCTCTGAACCAGGGCTATGTGAGTTCCGATGACTATACCCTTTTGCCTTCTTCGAGGCCCTTTCGGCTTCACTAGCCTTTGACTGGTTCAAATCAGCGTTGTCCATTGTTTGTGACTTATTCAGTCTTTTAGCGGTAACCATCTCCTCTTGGGAGTAATATATGGGAATCTCAAATACTTTTCCATCGTAATCATCCTTAATAAAGATCCACTGATCCTCAAAATTCGGAATCGAGATCGCTGTTTCCTTCTCTTGCTTCGGATCTAATTGTCCTACTCCAACGTCTCTATCAACGAATGTATCCTCAGATCGCTGCGGCAGGCACCTATAACTACATACATCAGTGTGCCTTGCATCTACAGTTAAGGCTTTGTCAACCTTCTTCCACTCGAACTCAGGCTCTATGGCCATCTTCTTATTTCCCTGGGCCTTTATCTCTCGACCCTCCTGCCGCAACACAAGCAATTCATGTGCTTCCCGAGCTTCACGAGCTTTCCTCTTTACTAAGTTGTATATAGAGGGACCGGACGAGGAGTGCAAGGTAGGGAATGAAGCCACGATGTAGTAGGCCAGGAGTTCATTCAACGGTACCAGAACAAGAGCTGGTGGGGGAACCAGACTAGTGGGACTTCTTCAAAGGAGGAGGACGAGTCAAAGGAGTCGGTGGAGATGCCCCAGTGACGGGATATGTGTTCCTGAACATCTTATTAAAAGATGGAACCTCGCACAGGCTCAAGTTTTGGATAGTTCCGAACTTCGATGGACCGATCCTGATCTCTTTAAACGGGCTCAAACAAATGAGAACGCGGATCCATACATACGAAAACCACGTATATTATGGGAACGTGAGGTACGAGATCGAACCAGATCGGAAATATTGGAGCTTCCTTTCAGGTTGCATGGTAAAGTGGATCACTCATTCTTTACCCAGGCCAAGGTAGAGAATTGGAACCCGTCTATGGATGAGAGGGAGGACCGAGTGTTCATGACGGACTTGAGGATGGAAGACTCTGAGGATAACTGGGCCCAGATGGAGATAGGAGACGATGACTCGGGTGTGGAACCAGATCGGCGCATGCTACTGGAGTCAATTCAGAAAAGGTTAGACTACCTGGAGACCGAGAAGCGCAAGCTCGTGGATGATTTGAATGGGATGGCTGTTCATGTGGATGGCAAACATGTTAATATTGACAACTACGAAAATATAGATTCCGACGTAGTACGGAACGTAACTATGAACGCGGCCCAGAAGAAAGAAGAAACAATTCAAGAGTTTCTGACGGCTAAGTGGGGAGTAGAACCTCATCTTCCTAACAGAATCAAGGAGATCAAGAAAGCGTTAAAGAATCGAGTATCGGTCACAAAAATGACTATTGTCGTATCTGTCGGAACAAGGAAGGAGATGTGGTGGAACGATATAGAGGACTACATGATCGATGATCCTATCCCGATTCCTTGCAGGGCAGAAAACTCATTGTTGCGTGTCATCTGGTGACAAAAGAACAAGCGTTCGATTGGAGCAACTGCTTCTCGAAAGAGAGATGTCCGATGCATATGTCAGAAAGATTGCATTTAGTCAGATATCGGGGATCTATCACAAGACGCATGGCCTACAGTTCGCGATGGTCATGGACCAGATTTGTGGTCTCGCAAAAGACGAGAAGGTTCCAAGGGACAAATACAACAGCGACATGAGCTTTGATAAATGGGAGCAGCGCAAGAGTTCCGACTAATGTAACAAGGAGGTATTAAAGTCGATCAGTCCGGAAGATAAAGCAATTGGCAAAGCGCTCAATGAAGCGAAGGAGATCCTGGGGGAAAAGAAAAGCTCATGGAAAGGTTCAGCCAAGTTTAAAGCGAAGTTAAAATACACTGGATGAAAGGATTGATGCTTTTGGACCATTATAGTCTGGATCAGTCAAGGACTTGGAGATCAATTTCGAGCGGAAAACAGGAGACTATGTGAAAGGAAAGTCAAGAGGAAGACTTAGCTATCATGAGTAGAAGATCGCAAAAGAGATCATTGAGGACCTGCACGATCGGGATCTGATACAATAGAAGAGAGACTGTCAGAAATCTCATCTCCTGTTACCATGGCCCCGAACCGGACGGAACGCTCAGGCTCTGTATCAACTATTTGCGGGTCAACAAAATGATCATGGATATCGACACACCGGTACCGGATATCAAGCAAGCTATTAATATAAGGAGCAAAGATAATTTATTCAACGCTTGATCTCAAGAATGGATTTTGGCAGATCCCGATATCGGAAAGGAGCCGATGGTTGACAGCCTTTTCAATTGGGATGAAGACGTACGTGTGGAAAGTGCTACCCATGGGACTTAAGATCTCGCCGGGCGTATTCCAGAAGGCAATGACCACTATGCTTGGGAACAAGTATGAGGATAAGAGCTTTGTGGAAAAGTACGGCAAAACGGAAGTGTACGCCTTTTGTTACATCGATGGCGTGATCATATTTTCCAAGTCGGAAGAGGATCATGTAGAGCACGTCAGAGATATATTAAGGCAAGTCAAAGCCTTTGGACTCGAGTTGAACCCGAAGAAGTGTGAGTTTGCGCAGGACTCTATCACTTATTTGGGATATTAGATCTCAGGGGAAATGTGCAATTTCGAACAAGAAAAGGAACGCAGTAGCCGAGATGGAGATGCCCAAGACCATTGGCAAGTCAGAGCTGCATTCTTTTGTCTCATTGGCCCAATACTATGGGGAATATCCCGAGGTTTGCGGACGAAGTTCAGTGCATTCGGAAATTCCTTTTAAAAAATGGAAATGCTGAAGGATCATGGCCAGCTGCGGTAAGAAGGACTATAAACTGGCTCAAAGAAGAGCTATCGAGGGACCCGAAAGATGGAGGCCGGGTACTGATGTTACCAGATTGGAAGAAACCTTTTGTACTAGACACGGATGCATCGGGTTATGCGATTGGAGGAGTCTTACAACAGATGGATGAGGTATCGGGCGTGCTAAGACCCGTGACATTCATTAGTAGACAACTGTCAAAGGAGGAAAGACAGTATTGTACAAGACACCGGGAAACGTTAGCTATCGTTTGGGCTTTCAGAAGACTAAGGGGATACCTGTGGGGAGCCAAGAACACGTTAGTGAGGACGGATCATCACAACTTGAAATGGCTCATGAGTCAGGATCAGAAGGGACGACTGGCCAGATGGCAACAAGAACTGGCGGAGTACCACTTCACGATCGAGTACCTGAAAGGGAAAGATAATGTCAAGGCGGATGCATTATCCCGTCAAGGCAAAGATAAGATCGAACAAGAGGAGATAAAGGAAGATAAAGTCTACTCAATCCGAGTAAGACTGGAGGACCCTGGTCATGATGGTACCGGATATGCCCGATTCAGATTCACGACACCGGAGTCTGTTTTCGCGATGTCAGGATGCACCTTATCCCTGCAGGAACTGGAGAATGATCGTGACTTTGACAAAAAGAAGCCTAGAGGGTTAGTGTGCCATAAGAGGGACAATTGGAAGGGCTCAGTTCATTTCGTATTAGAGGAAGTGCACGCCTTTCAAGCGGCCACTGAACCTTTACCGAATATTTGTTGCAAGGACTGTCTTGACAACATGATCTACGAAATCTACGATGAGATCCAGTGGATTCCGAAGGAGAGTGAGAAAGCGGACTCACTTTACGACACACAAGATGTCATGCCAATGGACTACAAGAAATCACGGAAGGAGGTTTCAGAGGAGTCGGCTTTTCCGGATCATGGAGGATTAGTGTGTCCTGTGGGAGGGAAATCCTTGGAAGCTCGGGTGGAGGAACTGGGAGACCAACATCTCGATAGAGCAGCACTCAAACAGGAGGATAGACTGGATATCAGAATCGCTTCTGTGGAAGCCTTTAAGAGACTGACAAAGTTGGATCCGGAATACAAGGAGTTCCTGGAACATATGCTCGACCCGTCAGGAAAGACTCTGACAGAGAAGATCAAGAATCTGATGAAAGATGAAATATCTGACATGGAAGGATGATCTTATTTGGTTCAAGGGCCCAGAAGGAGCATATGAGAGTCAGCAAGATAAATGGACAATTTGGGTTCCGAAGGATTTGAGAAGCCAACCGGGATTCGAGCGAATGAAATGGGCGATTATGCGCAAGTTTTGGTGGCACGGTATGACCAAGCAGATCAGGAGGTTCGTGGAAGGATGTATCCATTGCAAAAGGGCTAAGACGGTATATCAGCCGAATAAGGGACACCTGATGGAGTTTGACCTATCGGCGGACATCTTTGACGTCATTCATATCGACCATGTGGGGCCGCTACCAGAATCAGTGGATGGATTCAAGTATGTTTTGATGATTATAGACAGGGCGTCTAACTACATCATCAACAGCTGTTCCGGTTATGGATGAGACCAAAGAGTCTATGATCAAGGCGCTTATTGACCATGTATTTTTCAGGATAGGAGTACCCAGGAAAATAACATCGGATCGCCATAAGACGTTCATCAATTGGCTCTCTGAGGAACTCTGCAAGAACTATGGATTCAAGTGGAAGTACGTGACGGCCTACAATCCTAGGGCAATCCTAGGGCAAATGGGAAGATTGAAAGAGTGCATAAAACACTCAAGGCCGCGGTCAAGACGTATTGCATGCAGAAGCAGACGGTTTAGCCAGAAGTCATACGATCTTTCACGTTCGCGATGAACAACTTGCCATCGTCATCGTTGGGAGGCCCAGAGAAGCTTAGCCCGAATCAGTTAGTTTATGGAAGGGTGTTAAACACACCAATGGCGAACTTGAGACCGGGGGATAAATGGGAGCCACATGAGCTCATGGGAGTTCGGTTGAGAGCTATTGCTGAGGCCAAGGAGTACGTGACAAAAGCCAGGGAACAAGCTAGTAAGAAGCAAGACAAACAACAGGAGAACAAGTTCAAACATGCGGAGTTCCAGATCGGGGACACAGTTTTACTGTATGCATTGATACCTCACATCCCGGTGGGAATCAGGGACAAGGTTTACTGTAAATTGCAAGGACCATATCAGATAAAGCAACGCACGGGAGCCTATGACTATTAGATAGTACCTCTGGGAAAAGGGAAGGAACAGATCGTTCATGTCAGGAGGTTAGTGAAATTTGCGCCTTATCTGTCAGAGTTCGAGTCAGAAGCAGAAGCTCTGGATAGATTACAGGAAGGATTTAAGAACCTGCCCAAGGTG
>WBZZ01006918.1:12500-15000 GCA_019918135.1 Paulinella micropora | reverse complement strand
AATGTGAAAATTGAAGTAGATAATAAGGATTTCAAGAAAGCCGCAGACCAAGTTTTCTGATGAAAACACTTGTGTCATGCTTGCTTTTGCTTGAAACAACGTGGTTTGAACACACACTCGCTGTGAACAGATGGACCTCCGACATGAAACTGGTGCCGCGGGCCCGTTAGCATATGCGGCATTTCATAACATACAAATGCCATCAGTAGCGGAAAAAGCGGCAATAAATTTCGACTTGGCGAAAATCGATGGTGAAAAAAAAGACAAGGTTGAACCAAAAGGCTCCTATCAAGCGATCCTACCTACGAAAAAATGAAAAAAAGACAGCAGCGGGTAGAGCACTACTTGCCCAGCAAAAATCTCTATCCGCTGTAAAAGCAGCACACCTACAACAGAAGTAAGCCCCTTTTTCTTAACACCAATTTCTTTGAATTTTAGTGCTTGTTTTCGTTTGTTTAGTATACATACATCATATTTTCTGTGCCTGTTATGTAGCAGAATGATTCAGACTGCCTCCAGCAATGTTCAGAGACAATTAGGTGAGTGCCTGCATGCTGTTTCCATCTGTTTTGTGTGTGTTTCTGTTTCTGTTTGTATGTTGGAACTGTGTGGGAGTAGAGTGTGTGTGTGTTGTGTGTGATCTATTTTTCTTGCATGTAACAGCTGTAATGTATTGCTTATGTGTCTTCTCTTGTTTCCCCTCTATAGTTGCTGAGCTGGAGGCCAAAGGTATAGCAGTCGAGTTGCAACAACGGGGCCCTTCTGTCATCATCGCTGGTGCTCGGAACGATGACAAGCTGGAGGCCACTGTCATGGTCAGTTTTCATTTCATTTCATGGAAACATGTTTATGTATGTCTTCTGTGCATTATGTTTGCATTCATGCATTGCTTTCTGCAGGTACGGCTTGTTTTCCTGCCTTTGTCTGCTGGTAAGGTGTAAGCTTATGTGGGTGTTTGTACATATTTTTGCTTGCTTGTGGCAGGAACCATTCACGCCTGTGAGGGGGAGACCAGCCAGAAGTGTAGACGACTCCTCCCGCACACTAGCCAGAAGATTTAATGTAGATGACTCCTCACCCTTTGACCCTGCTGACATACGCACACACCTTTCAATTCTCTCACCTCAACCTTCACACATACACACCAAACCGTCATTACAAGTCACACGTCATATCACTTCTCCACTTGCTGGTAGTAATTTTGTTCAGTTTGAAACTAACAAACATGTGGGGGTGTTGTCATACGCCCCCAAGATGAAGAAAGCATACAGTGAGTTGAACGAGAGAGGAAAGAGAAATATAAGAGCAGACGTGAGAGTCATGCAGGATGCTTTTGCACAACACCTTGCGGATAGGGCAGGGGTAGAGGTAGACTTTGTGTGCAAGGAGTGGTGGAGATGGGCGGAGAAGAACTATGACTTGTCATACAATAGGAGGTAAAAATAGTGAGCCGCAAAAACAACTTCTCTCTCTTCTTCTCTTTGCGGACAATGATAGCATTAGTCAAACAGTGTTGCAAAAGCTTAAGTCCAAAGGTTTGCTAAGTGGCAACATACCTTTTGACAAGTTTTCTGAGGTCAGGAAGGAGCTAGGCACCGCGGTTGAGGCCACCTTTGACATGAAGCCGACCTTCGACGAATGTCAGGCTTCAAAACAGGTGCCTCGAGAGGTGAAGCTATGCCCGCGAAAGGTCTTGCGTTGGGTATGCAAAACCTATCAGATTTCAGAGTCCACCGTAAATGTTCTCGTTCAGGCTGATGGCAGATCCATCAGCAAGAATAAAACAAGTACGTTGTGGGTTATGAGAATCATACCGCAGGATAAAGACCTAAGAAGGAAATTCAAAGCTACAGATTTTGTTTTCCCTTTTGCTCTGACCCCTGAAGGTGACAGCTATCAAGCGTTAGCAAGTTGCACATTCAGGCATGACCTTCAACTGCTCCAGGAGCAAGGGGATCTGTATAACGCCGACGGCAGGCCTTTGGCTCACCATGGCTATGCAGATCCTCGTGTCCTACATCGGTCTTATATTTTTTGGTTAGGGGGCGATTTGAAGTTCTTGGCCACAGTCGCCGGGCACGGGACAGGTAGTTTTAGAGGAAAGCACCCATGCATCTATTGCCTGGTGACCAAAGGCCCGGAACTTCAAGACACACTCACATCCTACCCCATCATGACCGATGCTGGCCATGGATGACAGAGTAGATTTATTTCCATTCATACCTTTGCGCCGACGCCTTCCTGACTCGCTGCATTTCTTCATCCGCGTACAGAATAGGTTTCTAAACCATCTCATCAACGAGGCCTTACACGGTGAGTTGTGGGGCCGCGCCCGCGACGACCCCGTATTGGCTGAGAAGATAGAGTGGGGTAAAGATAAGCATCAGGAAGTTTTAATGAGAATCAAAAGCGAACTCAAGAAAGGTGGACTGTATTGGTGGTTCGGGCCTAAGGGCCAAGGAGAGACTCAGGGAACATGTAACTTTAAGTGGAAAGAGCT
>WBZZ01006918.1:0-2500 GCA_019918135.1 Paulinella micropora | reverse complement strand
GCTTCGCTTGCGGTTTATCGGAGAGGGTGTCCGTGAGCAGAACTCCCAGGTATTTGTAGTGGTCGGTGACGTTGAGAACCTTGCCCCGGAACCTCACGCATGGGGGCGACTTTTTTGACTTGGCGTGCCCGTATATCGGCATGACTTCCGTCTTGCCCGGTTTCAGGTTGATTTCAAGCCGATAGTCCTCCACGAATGTCGCCACGACATTTACAATCTGTTGAAGCTCCGTGACACTATGCGCAATTACCGCAACGTCGTCGGCGTAAAGCAGGGTCCGTATGTCTTCGATGCGGTTGAGGTCCTCGATCTCCAACTCTTTCGCGATTCGGACCGTTAGCTCATCCATGAAGACGTTGAACAGCGACGGTGACAACGGCGACCCTTGCTGAACTCCCATCTCTTCCAGCACTTCACCAGTGAGTTCGCCATCGACTAGCACTCGCGATGACGTTCTTCGGTAAAAACGCCGCAGAATGCGATAGAACTTGCCCTGTACCCCCATCTGGGTTAGCCTCTGAAACAACCCGGCCCGCCAAACCGTAGGGAATGCCTTTCTCAGATCCACGAACAAAACGAAAGAACGGAGGCCAGCTTGTTGTCTAAGGCGCAGACGCTCCTTAAGGACAAAAATCTGGTCCCCCGTACTACGTTTTGGCCGGAACCCACCCTGCTCTGGGCGAAGCCTGCCCGGCTGATCGATGAAAGCCGTAAGCCTCGCCGCCATAAGGGACAGATACATCTTACCCAGACAGCTCAGAATCGCGATGTCTCTCCAATTTTCCGGATCGGTTGGGTCGCCTCCTTTTGGGATGTTGACGATAATCGCTTTGCCCCAGTCGCTGGGGTGTATTCGCACGATTTCAACCAGTTGAAGAAGCGCACCAGAAAGCTCACAATCCGCGTGCCTCCGTACTTGAGCATCTCGTTCTTGATCTTATCCGGTGAGCACGCTTTGTGATTCTGGAGATTTTCCTGGCAGAGCTCCACTTCCTTCTCGGTGTAATCATAGTCCAGCGGGCCCGTCTCAGTCCGGATCTCCTCGGCTTGCGCCATGGCCTCGAATTGGTCGCGCAGGTTGTCGTTATACTGGAAGGTTTCGCGGGCCTTCCGCTCGGGCTCAATCCGCGCTGCTTCCTCATCAGAACCGACTTCCTCTACACATGCATCCTCCAAAAACTGGTTTTCTTTGGGGACCACCATACGTCGGCGGTATTCTTCCCATTCTTGTAGTTTTTCCCGGAGTGTGCATGCCAGAGTGCCATCGGGCTTCCGAACAGGAGCAGAAGCGTTCGACCGCCGAACCCCGCCCAAACGCTTTGACAGCTTCCAGTACGTGGCCATGGTAGCGCTCCTGAAGTTGGCAGCGGTGTCATTCTGGACCCACTTCCACGCTTGCTCCTTCTTCTCCTTGCATAACCTTCTGACCGCCTTCCTCGCTTCTTTATATCTTTGCCAGGCCTCTCGGTTGGCCTCATTCCTTCGCCAGAGGCCGTATGCCTCTCTCCGTCGCGCAATCGCTTCCCTAAGACTCTCATCAAACCATGCATTAGTAAACCCTGGCCTAATCACCCGAACTCCCAAGACCTTCACGGCTGCGCCCGTGAAAGCTCGGACCACTAAGCTAGCGACCCTATCTACCTCCTGCTGAAGCTCATCCGGGTCCTCCACTGCTGATAGATCTGGGAGGCCATCTGGCAACAGCCCCGATATACCAGCTGCAAAGGTCTCGTCGTACTTCAACCTAAGCTTAGACAGCTCACTCTCCTTACCCTCAACTACCCTGCCTATCAAGCGCTCTGCCTTGAATGCTTTGTACCTCTTTACCTGCTTTTTGGGGGGTGGCTGTCCCCCCCAGACCAGTTCCGCCCACACAGCTTTGTGGTCGGTATCAAGGTCTACCTCGTCGACGCCGAAGCTTGCCTCCTCCGCCAGCTCGGAAGAGACGCAGATGTAATCCAGTAGATGCCTTCGTCCACCTACATTTTCCTGCCTAGACCACCAATATTTGTCCCCCGTGGTTGCGAAAACCCACTGAGATTGCGCAACCCCGTGGCAACAAGCATCGCAGCCAGCAACTCACCATTCTCACTCCTAACCCCTCTACCCCTCCCATCTATCTCGCCAAAGAGGCCCACCACTCCCTCCTCCCGCGCTATTCTGGCGGGCCCCAGCTTAGCATTAGCATCACCAACCGTAACCACATGACCTTTGGTGGCGAAGTAGGAGACGGCCGCCTGCCACGCCTCATAGGCTGCAATAGATTCCTCTCGTTGATTTTCTTGGGGGAAGTAGCCGTTGCCGACGAACACATCCGACGCCGTCGCGCTCCCAGACGACAGCCTCACCCACAATTGCTGTGGGTGTGGAACAGGCGCCTGTACAATGGTAGCGCACGGTGCCAGATAGTTGGCCACCAACGTCAAGACTCCCCCCAAGAGACGCGAGCCCGCACCAGTTGCAGCCGCTTTGCCGAGGACTGCGAAGCCGTCGACTTGGA
>WBZZ01006917.1:65000-67500 GCA_019918135.1 Paulinella micropora | reverse complement strand
TTAGTAGTAGTAGTTAGTAGTAGTAGTTAGTAGTAGTAGTTAGTAGTAGTAGTTAGTAGTAGTAGTTAGTAGTAGTAGTAGTTTAGTAGTAGTAGTTAGTAGTAGTAGTTAGTAGTAGTAGTTAGTAGTAGTAGTTAGTAGTAGTAGTTAGTAGTAGTAGTTAGTAGTAGTAGTTAGTAGTAGTAGTTAGTAGTAGTAGTTAGTAGTAGTAGTTAGTAGTAGTAGTTAGTAGTAGTAGTTAGTAGTAGTAGTTAGTAGTAGTAGTTAGTAGTAGTAGTTAGTAGTAGTAGTTAGTAGTAGTAGTTAGTAGTAGTAGTTAGTAGTAGTAGTTAGTAGTAGTAGTTAGTAGTAGTAGTTAGTAGTAGTAGTTAGTAGTAGTAGTTAGTAGTAGTAGTTAGTAGTAGTAGTTAGTAGTAGTAGTTAGTAGTTAGTTAGTAGTAGTAGTTAGTAGTAGTAGTTAGTAGTAGTAGTTAGTAGTAGTAGTAGTTAGTAGTAGTAGTTAGTAGTAGTAGTTAGTAGTAGTAGTTAGTAGTAGTAGTTAGTAGTAGTAGTTAGTAGTAGTAGTTAGTAGTAGTAGTTAGTTAGTAGTAGTTAGTTAGTAGTAGTTAGTTAGTAGTAGTTAGTTAGTAGTAGTTAGTTAGTAGTAGTAGTTAGTAGTAGTAGTTAGTAGTAGTAGTTAGTAGTAGTAGTTAGTAGTAGTAGTTAGTAGTAGTAGTTAGTAGTAGTAGTTAGTAGTAGTAGTTAGTAGTAGTAGTAGTTAGTAGTAGTAGTTAGTAGTAGTAGTTAGTAGTAGTAGTTAGTAGTAGTAGTTAGTAGTAGTAGTTAGTAGTAGTAGTTAGTGGTAGTAGTTAGTGGTAGTAGTTAGTGGTAGTAGTTAGTAGTAGTAGTTAGTAGTAGTAGTTAGTAGTAGTAGTTAGTAGTAGTAGTTAGTAGTAGTAGTTAGTAGTAGTAGTAGTAGTTAGTAGTAGTAGTTAGTAGTAGTAGTTAGTAGTAGTAGTAGTAGTAGTATAGTAGTAGTAGTTAGTAGTAGTAGTTAGTAGTAGTAGTTAGTAGTAGTAGTTAGTAGTAGTAGTTAGTAGTAGTAGTTAGTAGTAGTAGTTAGTAGTAGTAGTTAGTAGTAGTAGTTAGTAGTAGTAGTTAGTAGTAGTAGTTAGTAGTAGTAGTTAGTAGTAGTAGTTAGTAGTAGTAGTTAGTAGTAGTAGTTAGTAGTAGTAGTAGTTAGTAGTAGTAGTTAGTAGTAGTAGTTAGTAGTAGTAGTTAGTAGTTAGTAGTTAGTAGTTAGTAGTGAGTAGTGAGTAGTGAGTAGTGAGTAGTGAGTAGTGAGTAGTGAGTAGTGAGTAGTGAGTAGTTAGTAGTTAGTAGTTAGTAGTTAGTAGTTAGTAGTTAGTAGTTAGTAGTTAGTAGTTAGTAGTTAGTAGTTAGTAGTTAGTAGTTAGTAGTTAGTAGTTAGTAGTTAGTAGTTAGTAGTTAGTAGTTAGTAGTTAGTAGTTAGTAGTTAGTAGTTAGTAGTTAGTAGTTAGTAGTTAGTAGTAGTAGTTAGTAAGTAGTAGTAGTAGTAGTAAGTAGTAAGTAGTAAGTAGTAAGTAGTAAGTAGTAAGTAGTAAGTAGTAAGTAGTAAGTAGTAAGTAGTAAGTAGTAAGTAGTAAGTAGTAAGTAGTAAGTAGTAAGTAGTAAGTAGTTAAGTAGTAAGTAGTATAGTAGTTAGTATAGTAGTTAGTAGTAGTAGTTAGTAGTAGTTAGTAGTAGTAGTTAGTAGTAGTAGTTAGTAGTAGTAGTTAGTAGTAGTAGTTAGTAGTAGTAGTTAGTAGTAGTAGTTAGTAGTAGTAGTTAGTAGTAGTAGTTAGTAGTAGTAGTTAGTAGTAGTAGTTAGTAGTAGTAGTTAGTAGTAGTAGTTAGTAGTAGTAGTTAGTAGTAGTAGTTAGTAGTAGTAGTTAGTAGTAGTAGTTAGTAGTAGTAGTTAGTAGTAGTAGTTAGTAGTAGTAGTTAGTAGTAGTAGTTAGTAGTAGTAGTTAGTAGTAGTAGTTAGTAGTAGTAGTTAGTTAGTAGTAGTAGTTAGTAGTAGTAGTTAGTAGTAGTAGTTAGTAGTAGTAGTTAGTAGTAGTAGTTAGTAGTAGTAGTTAGTAGTAGTAGTTAGTAGTTAGTAGTAGTAGTTAGTAGTAGTAGTTAGTAGTAGTAGTTAGTAGTAGTAGTTAGTAGTAGTAGTTAGTAGTAGTAGTTAGTAGTAGTAGTTAGTAGTAGTAGTTAGTAGTAGTAGTTAGTAGTAGTAGTAGTTAGTAGTAGTAGTTAGTAGTAGTAGTTAGTAGTAGTAGTTAGTAGTAGTAGTTAGTAGTAGTAGTTAGTAGTAGTAGTTAGTAGTAGTAGTTAGTAGTAGTAGTTAGTAGTAGTAGTTAGTAGTAGTAGTTAGTAGTAGTAGTTAGTAGTAGTAGTTAGTAGTAGTAGTTAGTAGTAGTAGTTAGTAGTAGTAGTTAGTAGTAGTAGTTAGTA
Source organism: Paulinella micropora (assembly GCA_019918135.1). NCBI lineage: Eukaryota > Cercozoa > Imbricatea > Euglyphida > Paulinellidae > Paulinella > Paulinella micropora. The sequence continues at coordinate 65,016 of WBZZ01006917.1, read as the reverse complement.
GTAGTAGTTAGTAGTA
>WBZZ01006917.1:57500-60000 GCA_019918135.1 Paulinella micropora | reverse complement strand
CAGCACACCCACACCATCCCCTAATTCTCTGTCTGTCGACAGATGGCACCCATTTCAAAAAAACCAAGCCCAAGGGAGGGTCAGTGACACCTCAAGTGGCCTTGTTCGCTCCGTGGAGTAAGTGATGAGATCAACTGATGAGATATGGACTAATGTCAGAAAAAAGGAGCTTCTGATTTCGTCAACCAAGGAAGTCTGTGGGTAAAGTATTAACCCGATGCCCAGCTAAGCCGTGATGTTTGCACGGAAGGGACTGATACAGGCGATACCAAAGCTACCTAGTACCAGGCGGGGCCAGGGCTCGTTCCATAAGCGCCCCTTGCAGAACGAGCTCCCACCTCCATTACAGAGGGCCCAGTAAGCAGATGGAGTTTCGAGACTGTTCGACAGTCTAGTATAAACCGACAGAGCACTGTGGGTTTTATTCCGGGCTCAACAAGCGAGAAAGGGCACCCTGAGGGAACAGGATTGTGCTTCCCGTCGCTATTTCGGCATGTGACTTATAGGCGTATGGCTAGGCACACATGAGGCACCCCACCACGGGCCCAGCACACCCACACCATCCCCTAATTCTCTGTCTGTCGACAGATGGCACCCATTTCAAAAAAACCAAGCCCAAGGGAGGGTCAGTGACACCTCAAGTGGCCTTGTTCGCTCCGTGGAGTAAGTGATGAGATCAACTGATGAGATATGGACTAATGTCAGAAAAAAGGAGCTTCTGATTTCGTCAACCAAGGAAGTCTGTGGGTAAAGTATTAACCCGATGCCCAGCTAAGCCGTGATGTTTGCACGGAAGGGACTGATACAGGCGATACCAAAGCTACCTAGTACCAGGCGGGGCCAGGGCTCGTTCCATAAGCGCCCCTTGCAGAACGAGCTCCCACCTCCATTACAGAGGGCCCAGTAAGCAGATGGAGTTTCGAGACTGTTCGACAGTCTAGTATAAACCGACAGAGCACTGTGGGTTTTATTCCGGGCTCAACAAGCGAGAAAGGGCACCCTGAGGGAACAGGATTGTGCTTCCCGTCGCTATTTCGGCATGTGACTTATAGGCGTATGGCTAGGCACACATGAGGCACCCCACCACGGGCCCAGCACACCCACACCATCCCCTAATTCTCTGTCTGTCGACAGATGGCACCCATTTCAAAAAAACCAAGCCCAAGGGAGGGTCAGTGACACCTCAAGTGGCCTTGTTCGCTCCGTGGAGTAAGTGATGAGATCAACTGATGAGATATGGACTAATGTCAGAAAAAAGGAGCTTCTGATTTCGTCAACCAAGGAAGTCTGTGGGTAAAGTATTAACCCGATGCCCAGCTAAGCCGTGATGTTTGCACGGAAGGGACTGATACAGGCGATACCAAAGCTACCTAGTACCAGGCGGGGCCAGGGCTCGTTCCATAAGCGCCCCTTGCAGAACGAGCTCCCACCTCCATTACAGAGGGCCCAGTAAGCAGATGGAGTTTCGAGACTGTTCGACAGTCTAGTATAAACCGACAGAGCACTGTGGGTTTTATTCCGGGCTCAACAAGCGAGAAAGGGCACCCTGAGGGAACAGGATTGTGCTTCCCGTCGCTATTTCGGAATGTGACTTATAGGCGTATGGCTAGGCACACATGAGGCACCCCACCACGGGCCCAGCACACCCACACCATCCCCTAATTCTCTGTCTGTCGACAGATGGCACCCATTTCAAAAAAACCAAGCCCAAGGGAGGGTCAGTGACACCTCAAGTGGCCTTGTTCGCTCCGTGGAGTAAGTGATGAGATCAACTGATGAGATATGGACTAATGTCAGAAAAAAGGAGCTTCTGATTTCGTCAACCAAGGAAGTCTGTGGGTAAAGTATTAACCCGATGCCCAGCTAAGCCGTGATGTTTGCACGGAAGGGACTGATACAGGCGATACCAAAGCTACCTAGTACCAGGCGGGGCCAGGGCTCGTTCCATAAGCGCCCCTTGCAGAACGAGCTCCCACCTCCATTACAGAGGGCCCAGTAAGCAGATGGAGTTTCGAGACTGTTCGACAGTCTAGTATAAACCGACAGAGCACTGTGGGTTTTATTCCGGGCTCAACAAGCGAGAAAGGGCACCCTGAGGGAACAGGATTGTGCTTCCCGTCGCTATTTCGGCATGTGACTTATAGGCGTATGGCTAGGCACACATGAGGCACCCCACCACGGGCCCAGCACACCCACACCATCCCCTAATTCTCTGTCTGTCGACAGATGGCACAAAAGATAGATAGATAGATAGATAGATAGATAGATAGATAGACAGACAGACAGACACAGACAGACAGACACAGATAGATAGATAGATAGATAGATAGATAGATAGATAGATAGATAGATAGATAGATAGATAGATAGATAGACAGACGGACAGACAGACAGACAGAGAGACAGATAGATAGGTAGATAGGTAGATAGATAGATATATAGACAGACAGACAGACAGACAGACCGATAGATAGATAGATAGATAGATAGATAGATAGAT
>WBZZ01006917.1:42500-45000 GCA_019918135.1 Paulinella micropora | reverse complement strand
CACATGCCGAAATAGCGACGGGAAGCACAATCCTGTTCCCTCAGGGTGCCCTTTCTCGCTTGTTGAGCCCGGAATAAAACCCACAGTGCTCTGTCGGTTTATACTAGACTGTCGAACAGTCTCGAAACTCCATCTGCTTACTGGGCCCTCTGTAATGGAGGTGGGAGCTCGTTCTGCAAGGGGCGCTTATGGAACGAGCCCTGGCCCCGCCTGGTACTAGGGAGCTTTGGTATCGCCTGTATCAGTCCCTTCCGTGCAAACATCACGGCTTAGCTGGGCATCGGGCTAATACTTTACCCACAGACTTCCTTGGTTGACGAAATCAGAAGCTCCTTTTTTCTGACATTAGTCGATATCTCATCTATCAATCTTTCTATCAATCTATCAATCTATCTATCTATCTATCTATCTATCTATCTATCTATCTATCTATCTATCTATCTACCTACCTACCTACCTATCTATTTGTCTATCTGTCTGTTCCTCTGTAGGCACTCAAGTTTCAGAAATCATTGGTTCTCTCTCTCTCTCTCTCTCTCTCTATCTTTCTCTCTCTCTCTCTCACTCTCTCTCTCTCTTTTTTTTTTTTTTTTTCTGCCTTTTTGTGTGGTTTTCTGTCGTTTTATGTCATTTTTATTTTATTTTTATTTTATTTTTTTGGAGGGAAGCCGCGGGGGGTGGGTGGGGGGGGGGGGTGGGGTGGTGTTTTGTTTTGTTATATGTTTGTCTGTTTGTTTCGTTGTTTTGTGTTGTCTTGGTTTCTTTCACTCTACCACATTTTCTCTATTTCTCTCTTTTCTCTCTCTCTCTCTCTCTCTCTCTTTCTTTCTCTCTTTCTCTCGTTCTCTCTTTCTTTATCTCTTTCTCTCTTTCTCTCTTTCTCTCTTTCTCTCTTTCTCCCTTTCTCTCTTTCTCTCTTTCTCTCTTTCTCTCCTTCTCTCCTCTCTTTCTCTCTCTCTCTCTCTCTCTCTCTCTCTCTCTTTCTCTCTTTCTCTCTTTCTCTGTTTTGTTTTGGTTCGTAGCGATGAGTGAAGAAGGCGGAGAAAAAGAGACAAAGGTATTAGATAGATAGATAGATAGATAGATAGATAGATAGATAGATAGATAGATAGATAGATAGATAGATAGATAGATAGATATGAGTGAAGAAAGCGGAGAAAGAGAGACAAAGATATACATACATACATACATACATACATACAAACATATCTGAACAAACAAACATACATACATGCTTACATACTATCTAACTATATATGTCTATGCTTGTGTGCATGTCAACGTGCAGATCTATGCATATGCATCTATTTATGTATGTGCATGATTCTATGCCGTTTGTATTCTTTCGCTCTTTTCTTCTTCCTTGTCTTTTTCATTATTTTCTACTCTCTCTCTCTCTTTCTCTCTCTCTCTCTCTCTCTTTCTCTTTCTTTCTCATTCCTTCTCTTCTTTTTCTTTGTTTCTTACTTCTTCTCTTAAACCTGTGTGACACGTATATATACACGTGTCGTATAATTCAACAACAACAACAACAACAACAACAGGAAAAAAAAAAAAAAAAAAGAAAAGAAAACAAGGTTTCAAGTGATGTTTTCTTTCGTTTTTCCCTGCAGCATTTGGTGGATTTAGTACAGCATGGACAGACCATTCTCGTGGCTGAGGGCGGAAAGGTAAAGGAAGGAAAACAAGACAAACAGATGTTCGTGAACATTTTTTTTTGTTTTTTTTTTTGGGGGGGGGGGGGGGTGATAAATATCATTATTATTGTCATCATTATTGTAATTACTGCTTTTGTTCAGCCCAATGGCCTCAAGGCGTTAAACTGTGACGCCAACTCATAACCCTTTGGTGGTAGATGCTGGGGAGGAGGGTCGTTGCGCGCGTAAAAGATCTTAAACTCCGCATATGCTGGTTGATAGCCCAGGACCCAGCAGACACCAGATTGGTATGGGTGGGGTTTCGAGGCAGCTCTAGCAACCGCGCTTGGTGTATGCACTTGCACATTCGGTGACGTCTTGCAAGAGGTTGCTGGGACTGCGGAATAACCTCGGCTTAGTGCAGTCTTGCCCTCAGGAGCTCCATCGGTGGCCCCGATCATCAGGCGAGAGACTGACACGGGGGGGTGGAGGACCTCGAACAAGGGTATTGGAGGCTTATGTCCGTTGAGGATATGCCATTAGCTGCATCAGTACGCCTCAGATATAGTACTGCTTTTATTATTATTATTATTATTATTATTATTACTATTATCCCTGAAAGGTGTTGGTGAAGGGGGTGGGGGGTTTGGGGGGAGGGGGAAAATGAAAATTGTGTACCCCCCACCCCCCCCACCTCCCATTTCGGCACCCCTGTCGGAATAAATCATGGTTTGTGGGAACGAGGAGGAGTTGGGAGCTCATATTTGCAGGGTGGTTAGCCCCAGACTCGATCTTGGTGCTGATATGATTTTTTTGGAATTCACGCAAATATTTGCCTTAGGGCAGTGTCCTGAATGCCAAAT
>WBZZ01006917.1:32500-37500 GCA_019918135.1 Paulinella micropora | reverse complement strand
GCCCGTCTCAGTCCGGATCTCCTCGGCTTGCGCCATGGCCTCGAATTGGTCGCGCAGGTTGTCGTTATACTGGAAGGTTTCGCGGGCCTTCCGCTCGGGCTCAATCCGCGCTGCTTCCTCATCAGAACCGACTTCCTCTACACATGCATCCTCCAAAAACTGGTTTTCTTTGGGGACCACCATACGTCGGCGGTATTCTTCCCATTCTTGTAGTTTTTCCCGGAGTGTGCATGCCAGAGTGCCATCGGGCTTCCGAACAGGAGCAGAAGCGTTCGACCGCCGAACCCCGCCCAAACGCTTTGACAGCTTCCAGTACGTGGCCATGGTAGCGCTCCTGAAGTTGGCAGCGGTGTCATTCTGGACCCGCTTCCACGCTTGCTCCTTCTTCTCCTTGCATAACCTTCTGACCGCCTTCCTCGCTTCTTTATATCTTTGCCAGGCCTCTCGGTTGGCCTCATTCCTTCGCCAGAGGCCGTATGCCTCTCTCCGTCGCGCAATCGCTTCCCTAAGACTCTCATCAAACCATGCATTAGTAAACCCTGGCCTAATCACCCGAACTCCCAAGACCTTCGCGGCTGCGCCCGTGAAAGCTCGGACCACTAAGCTAGCGACCCTATCTACCTCCTGCTGAAGCTCATCCGGGTCCTCCACTGTTGATAGATCTGGGAGGCCATCTGGCAACAGCCCCGATATACCAGCTGCAAAGGTCTCGTCGTACTTCAACCTAAGCTTAGACAGCTCACTCTCCTTACCCTCAACTACCCTGCCTATCAAGCGCTCTGCCTTGAATGTTTTGTACCTCTTTACCTGCTTTTTGGGGGGTGGCTGTCCCCCCCAGACCAGTTCCGCCCACACAGCTTTGTGGTCGGTATCAAGGTCTACCTCGTCGACGCCGAAGCTCGCCTCCTCCGCCAGCTCGGAAGAGACGCAGATGTAATCCAGCAGATGCCTTCGTCCACCTACATTTTCCTGCCTAGACCACCAATATTTGTCCCCCCGTGGTTGCGAAAACCCACTGAGATTGCGCAACCCCGTGGCAACAAGCATCGCAGCCAGCAACTCACCATTCTCACTCCTAACCCCTCTACCCCTCTCATCTATCTCGCCAAAGGGGCCCACCACTCCCTCCTCCCGCGCTATTCTGGCGGGCCCCAGCTTAGCATTAGCATCACCAACCGTAACCACATGACCTTTGGTGGCGAAGTAGGAGACGGCCGCCTGCCACGCCTCATAGGCTGCAATAGATTCCTCTCGTTGATTTTCTTGGGGGAAGTAGCCATTGCCGACAACACATCCGACGCCGTCGCGCTCCCAGACGACAGCCTCACCCACAATTGCTGTGGGTGTGGAACAGGCGCCTGTACAATGGTAGCGCACGGTGCCAGATAGTTGGCCACCAACGTCAAGACTCCTCCCAAGAGACGCGAGCCCGCACCAGTTGCAGCCGCTTTGCCGAGGACTGCGAAGCCGTCGACTTGGAGCTTCTCCACCTTCTGCGACGATAGGTTGTGCTCCTGGACTCCGACGATCACCCAGCCTCGCTCCTTGTAGTGCTCCGGCCATTCCCCAAAGCCTGGGCTATCCGCACCCACTTTGCCTTGCCAATTATGTGAGGCCACCCTCAGTGGGAAGCCTTTCACAAATTGGGAAGAACGAAGCTGATGCCGATGCCTGCGCTTCGGTTGAGCCCGCCTGGAGCCCTCCGCCACCCTCCACGGCCCATCCTGCACCCTCCGCCCCAGCTCCTCCAGCTCCCGCATCCCGCCCCACTCCGCCAAGGGAGATTCACCGCTTGAGGCTTCGCCCTGGGGCTCGTCGACTTCCACGTCGAGCACCCAGTAGCCAAATCCCTGCTTGCGAAGCTCCCTCTGCATCTCTACATACTGGGCACCCCCCCGTGCAGCCCGCTGCTTCTCTCTTTCCCGGAAAGTCCTACCCGTCGCAACGTGAACCTTTCCCGTGAAGAACTTACGCTCCCGCAGCAGCCGCACCATCTTCTCCGCCTCCTCACAAGACGCACATTTAATCCGCAAATGTCGCCCACTACCTCTGCCCGCGAATTCCACCTCGACTTCCCCGAGACCGAGAATTCGGAGCTCTCGCGCCATGGCCACTGTCTGAGAGACATGCGATAGCCCCCATACTATGCAATATCTCTTATCCAGCTCATTTCGTACCTTCCTACGCCACCTCCTCGGTGGCGGTACCGCTTGCCACACGCCGTGACCAGACCTTTCCGGACGTGACTTCTCTTCCGAGGTTGGGGAGGGTGATCGAGATGCAGCAGGATTGCTTGCCCGTCAGGTACGCGAGCACTCGACCACCCCACCCCGGCCGAGTAGCCATCACCACCCGCAGGCGCACTCCCACGGGGAACGTCTAAACCTGAAGGATTACCGCCTTGACCCATAGGGCCAGCACTAGCGGCCGCGCTCTTCGCATAAGAACCTGACATAAGTGGTATGGGACCCCGGTGCCGCATTGATCGAGTTGTAAACTCGATAAATGAGGACCCAGGTGGGGTTATTTAAAGCTCAACCCTTAAAAAGCATACGTGTACGTATGTATAGGAATACACACAAACACTCACCTGCATCCGTAACCAGGCACGAGGCAGGACCCGCTGTGCATCATCGAGGTAGGTGTCGTGGCAAACCACCCTGCGTCCGATAAACGCTGCAAGTGAGTCATCTACCGAGAGCACAGAGTGACAGGCCCGTGCACGTGTACCCACCACCCCATAACCCTCCGCCAGAGCAACCCCATGGCATCCGCAGGATGAGCACGAAGAGTGCTGAGAGAGAGGGTGAGCCAGGAGCCCCGCTCCGGTCCGTCGTTACTTTGGTCATTTAGTCGTTTCAAGGCTTGTGGTAAGGTGTAGGGCCTCTCGCCTTCGTACAAACTCCGACCGACAGTAGTTTGGTTGACCATCCTTCGCGGTGACCCTCTGAACACAACCCCCTCCCCCAGTGCCCACCCCTTGTGATTCCAGAGGCCACCCCGAGCCAAGAGCCATGAGTATGATGAGCAACTCACATGAGTTACTCTCAGTAATTGGGACCCGTCTCATGAATCAATGGAACGCTTATCGTGCGCCCCTCAGAGGCTCAGCCCGCCCATGTGAAAGCTAGGCCTCGCCCAAAGCAAAGCAAAGCAAAGCAACAAAAAAAAAAAAAAAAAAAAAAAAAAAAAAAAAAAAAAAAAAAAAAAAAAAAAGAGAGAGAGAGAGAAAGAGAGAGAGAGAGAGAGAGAGAGAGAGAGAGAGAGAGAGAGAGAGAGAGAGAGAGAGAGAGCGAGCGAGCGAGAGCGAGGCCGCCGTGGCTCGCCCGCAATCCAGCTGGGTGCACCTCGTCACAACCACTCATCGGCGTGAGCTCATAGCTGTGTGCGACATAGGTACAAGAGCAAGAGGAGAAACAGTGTGCCAGCGTGGATGTGTGGGTGAGGCAGTGCGGTGAGGCAAAGCAGCGATGCCAGTCGAATCCCTGGAGACGGAACCTAGCATCAAAAACATCGTATAAGTCTACCCCAGGCCTCCATCCACCGAGTGGTGAGCTCGATAAAAGAAGACCCGAGTGGGGTTATTTAAAGCTCAACCCTTAAAAAAGCATAAACATGTACGCCGCCAGGAACCCAACAACAATAATATAGCAGCCAGGAACCCAACAACAATAACATAGCAACCAGGAACCCAACAACAATAACATAGCTTCCGTAACCAGCCTTCAGGAACCCGCCTCAGTTACCCGCCCCCGTAACCAGGCCAGAGACGTGACGTACTATGCATCATTGAGGTGTCGTGGCAAGCCACCCTGCGTCCGATAGAAGCTACAAAAGAGTCATCTACCGAGAACACTAAGTGACAGGCCCGGTCACATGCACCCAACACGTCCCGACCCTCCGCCAGAGCATCCCCATGGCATCCGCAAAGTGAGCACGAGGGGTTCTGGGAGAGAGGGTGAGTCAGGAGCCCCGCGTCCAGGCAGTCGCTACTGTGGCAGTTGAGTGATTTCAAGGCTTGTGGAAATGTGTGGAGCCTGTCGCCTTCATACCCACTCATACCGACAGTAGTTTAGTTAACCAACCTGTCCAGTGACCCACTGAGCCCAACCCCCTCAGATAACCCCCACCCCCCGCACCCCGAGTGATACCAGAGGCCACCCCGAGCCAAGAGCCGTGAGCGTGGTGAGAGAGCTTCTCTCAGTAAAAGTTCCCGTCTCATGAATCAGTGGAGCACTGATTATGTACCTCTCATAGCAAGCTGCCAACGGCCCCAACGGTGGTAGATGCTGGGGAGGAGGGTCGTTGCGCGCGTAAAAGATCTTAAACTCCGCATATGCTGGTTGATAGCCCAGGACCCAGCAGACACCAGATTGTTATGGGTGGGGTTTCGAGGCAGCTCTAGCAACCGCGCTTGGTGTATGCACTTGCACATTCGGTGACGTCTTGCAAGAGGTTGCTGGGACTGCGGAATAACCTCGGCTTAGTGCAGTCTTGCCCTCAGGAGCTCCATCGGTGGCCCCGATCATCAGGCGAGAGACTGGCACGGGGGGGTGGAGGACCTCGAACAAGGGTATTGGAGGCTTATGTCCGTTGAGGATATGCCATTAGCTGCATCAGTACGCCTCGGATATAGTATTATTATTATTATTATTATTATTATTATTATTATTATTATTATTATTATTATTATTATTATTATCATTATCATTATCATTATTATATTATTATTATTATTATCATTATGATTATTACTATTATTATTACTATTACTATTACTATTACTATTATTATTATTATTATTATTATTATTATTATTATTATTATTGTTATTATTGTTATTATTGTTATTATTATTATTATTATTGTTATTATTTGGGGGGCACCAATACATGGTTGGGTGTCACCGCCACACGGCGGGAAAGGGTTATGAGTTGGCGTCACAGTTTAACGCCTTGAGGCCATTGGCACCCACCATTTCCGCACCCCTGCCGGAATAA
>WBZZ01006917.1:25000-27500 GCA_019918135.1 Paulinella micropora | reverse complement strand
CATGTTCAAGTGCGGTGGCGCTACCATGCGCCAACTCCTCCTGAGGGTGTTCAACTTCCTTCGGGATATTGAGACAACGCCTGACGACTGGGGGATGGGCACACTTGTCAACTTCTACAAAGACGGAGACCCAGCTGACTTGGGGAACTACCGGGGCATCGCTCTAATGAGCTGTCTAGGAAAGCTCTATCTCAGTCTGTGGGCAAGGCGCTTGTCTGCCTTCATGGAAGGGAAACTGTCAGAGGAACAAGGGGGCTTTCGCCCAAACCGGTCCACAACGGACCAAATAATCTCATTGTACGAGGCTCTGGTACGCAGGAAGTTAACGAGACGCAGTACTCATCTGTTCTTTGTGGACTTCCGGAAGGCGTTCGATAGCGTTTGGCAAGATGGCTTATGGGAACGACTGTGGCAGAGCGGAATTCGTGGACGGGCCTGGCGCATCATTCGTGATGCATACAGAGGAATTCGCATGCGAGTCCTCGTAGATGGCTGCCTGACCCAACCCGTCCCTGTGGCACAAGGAGTTCGCCAAGGAGACCCCCTCTCTCCTGTCCTGTTCCTTATCTTCATCGACGCACTTGCTGAAATGTTGGCGGAACGGTGCAAAGGGCTGGCATACAGTCCCGAGGGTCCGGCCACCCGACGACAGTTGCGGAGTTTGCTCTACGCAGACGATGTCGTCATGCTCGCGGAATCGCCGGAGGAGCTGAACGCCATGATCGAAGTGGTGCGTTCGTTTTGTGATACGTGGAGGATCGAAATCAACTTGGCCAAAAGTCAGGTGATGGAAGTTCACCCACGTGGGGTATGTCGCAAAGCGGAAGGCTACTACTACGGCTCAAAGGCAATCGAGGTGGTCAAGCAATACAAATACCTAGGACTCACGCTGACGGACACCTTGAGCTGGGACGCACACCATGAGCGCGCCCTAGCAAAGGCTCGCAAAGGGCACGTGGCGCTGGCACGTTTGTTCGCGTCGAGAGAAATCTCCTTTGCGGCTAAGCGAGCCATGTGGACCACAACTACACTCATCTCTGGAATATGGAGCAGAGGTGACGACCTTCAATGACACCAAACGCTCACGCGCTTACGGCAATGCTGAGCATTCGCCTCAAGGCCTCGCAAGGGGCGGTGAGGGCCTTAGCTGGGCAAATCAGCCTGGAGACCAGATTCCTGGCTAAAAAGCTGCGGTATAGAGCCGAGCTTTACCTCATGTCACGCGACCGATGGCCCCGCTACTTGGTCTCGCTACCAAACCGAACTCCAGAGTGTCGGGCAGGACGTCTTCCGACTTGGCAGGCACAGTGTGCTTCGCTACTAGAGGATGCCCTCACTCTGAAAGAGCAATGGCTCTCGTTCAAAAGCTCAGTAGACGGGTCGGCTGTACCCTCCGACCCAGAAACCAGAGAGGGAGCGAGGGTCAATGCTAGGAGAGTGTGGGACCGAGCGGTGGACGCCTGGTCGGTACGCCACGATTTGGCCAAGCTAACGCAGGCTGCTGAAAAAGAGGGCAGCCAGGCCAGACTTATCGCCAGTGCGTTACACAACACCACTAAGTTCCAGCCTCTTCTTGCCACGAGGAGCAACGGGGCCGCCAATGTCCTTCGTCGACGATTGTTGACAGGGTCGGCAGCCTTGAACTACCTCATGGCGAAAACCGTACGTTCACGCTCGTCACTCTGCCTTTGCGGGGAGGCAGAAGAAACGGTGGAACATTTCCTCCTTGACTGTGATCGGTACGATAGCGACAGGGACCTCATGATGGACATGATCAGGGCACATTGCACTTGCGAACGCAAGGGCAAGCCCAGCTGTGGCCAGTTCTTATCAGGATTATCCGATGAGGGCTCGGAAACAGAAATGAGCACGTTCATTTTTGGGGCCCCAACGCGACAGCGCATTCCGTGCCCGAGCGCGGATGCACATATCCAATTCTTTGTCCAACAAGCCTACGAAACCCGAGGCAAAGAGTTGACCCGCCTTCTGAGGCCCGCTGCCGATCGAGACGGCCAGCAGGACATCAGGAGTTACTTTGTTTCCAAACGACCTCGCGACCAATCACACCGTGCGCCCGATAACTCTCCCAGCCCTAACTCCCCCGTGCCGGACACTCAAAGACCCCACAAGAGATCACGCGTAGAACCGTCAGACTGCACAAATTCGGGGTCTAGTGCCCATTCCCAGCCCGCTATCCAGTCCCTGATTGGCGGTGGGGTGGAATGGATGCCTATGTCTTCGGATATGCAGAGCTGATAGACCAAACATATCTATCTATCTATCTATCTATCTATCTATCTATCTATCTATCTATCTATCTATCTACCTCCCTACTTCCTACCTACCTACCTACCTATCTATCTATCTATCTATCTATCTATCTATCTATATATCTATCTATCTATCTATCTATTTATCTATCACAGCAACAGGTATGTCACTCGTTTGTTTTGTTTGTTTGTTTGTTTGTTTGTTTGTTTGTTTTGTTTATTTCCGTTAG
>WBZZ01006917.1:0-2500 GCA_019918135.1 Paulinella micropora | reverse complement strand
TCCATCTGCTTACTGCGCCCTCTGTAATGGAGGTGGGAGCTCGTTCTGCAAGGGGCGCTTATGGAACGAGCCCTGGCCCCGCCTGGTACTAGGGAGCTTTGGTATCGCCTGTATCAGTCCCTTCCGTGCAAACATCACGGCTTAGCTGGGCATCGGGTCAATACTTTACAGACTTCCTTGGTTGACGAAATCAGAAGCTCCTTTTTTCTGACATTAGTCGATATCTCATCAGTTGATCTCATCACTTACTCCACGAAGTGAACCAAGGCCACTTGAGGTGTCACTGACCCTCCCTTGGGCTTGATGTTTTGAAATGGGTGCCATCTGTCGACAGACAGAGAATTAGGGGATGGTGTGGGTGTGCTGGGCCCGTGGTGGGGTGCCTTATGTGTGCCTAGCCATACGCCTATGAGTCACATGCCGAAATAACGACGGGAAGCACAATCCTGTTCCCTCAGGGTGCCCTTTCTCGCTTGTTGAGCCCGGAATAAAACCCACAGTGCTCTGTCGGTTTATACTAGACTGTCGAACAGTCTCGAAACTCCATCTGCTTACTGGGCCCTCTGTAATGGAGGTGGGAGCTCGTTCTGCAAGGGGCGCTTATGGAACGAGCCCTGGCCCCGCCTGGTACTAGGGAGCTTTGGTATCGCCTGTATCAGTCCCTTCCGTGCAAACATCACGGCTTAGCTGGGCATCGGGTCAATACTTTACAGACTTCCTTGGTTGACGAAATCAGAAGCTCCTTTTTTCTGACATTAGTCGATATCTCATCTATCTATCTATCTATCTATAATTCACTGTGTTTTGGCTGTTTAAGAACACCTGAACAGAGAGATGCAAAGCGCTATCTATCTATCTATCTATCTATCTATTTATCTATCTATCTATCTATCTATCTATTTCTTATCCAGAGACACTGATCTTAATCTTTACTATATTCGTTCAGTACCTATGCAAGTCAGAGATTTCGCATGCGCTTTATCATGTACATAGCCCAGCGCCTTTGCTTGGGACGGAAAGATCAAATCTGTCAGGCTGCTGGCTGTTTTGAGGTAGGTCACTATATCTTAGATTTCTGAGTGGGAAAGGGCTGGGGGACTGGGGCGCGATGGGTCCTGGGACACTCGCACTGACGCTCCGGGATATCCCTCGGTTGGGATATCCCGGAACATCCTTGCTCGGGAGACATCGACATTTACAAACATCCCCATTTGGGGGACATCCGAAATTATTTTAGACTTATATCAATTTTTTTCGTTTCTTTTGTTTTCCTCAAGGAGTTCCAAAGTCCCGTGCATTATCGGTGCCTCACATTATCACACGTCTCCTCTACTTTGTGCATGTGGAATAACACCAGCTATTTTATTCTTTTCATAGAAAACAAGATCCGAAAAGCTATGTGGTAAGAAATTCAAGAGTTGTTTAAAAAAAAATTCCACCTCGGATTTATCACGGAACAAGAGCTTGAGGCTCTGGGATGCTGCATGCCATTGAACGTCTTTGGGGCATGCTAGGACATTCCAACTCAGGTCCGTTCCGGGACATGCCTTCGGTAAGGACGACCGAACATGACTTACATCCGATCTGCGGACTCCCCAAAAAAAAAATCAGGAATTTCCCCTTTTTTTTTCTCTCTCTCTCTCTCCTTCCTTCGACAGGGTTCCAGCCCTATGCATATAGGTTAGATGAAACTATTTCTGCGGGCCTTTAGCTGGTGCATATGGAATAAAACCAGGTATCTCGAGGAAGAGGAGGAAGAGGAGGAGGAGGAGGAGGAGGAGCTATCTCGGCCTTCTTGCCAGAGAGAAAGACAATCAAAGTCCGGCCCGTTCTTTTGGGACACGTCTTATCTATGTGTGTATGTATCTATGTATGTATGTATGTATGTATGTATCGTACCAACTTCTCAATCACAATGAACCAGCCCCCACCCCCCCCCCCTTTTTTTTCTCCCATATAGCCCTTTCTCACTCACTCACTCACTCTCTATCTATCTGTCTATTTCTGCTTTTCACGTTTTCTTTTCTTTTCTTTTCTTTTCTTTTTTCTTTTTTTCTTTTCTTTTCTTTTCTTGCTTTCTTTCTTTTTTTAACATATCCTCTGAGGTACAAACCTATCTATCTATCTATCTATCTATCTATCTATCATCTATCTATCTATCTATCTATCTATCTATCCATCTATCCATCTATCTATCTATCTATCTATATATATATATCCATCAATGTATCTATCTATCTATCTGTCACCTATCTATCTATCTATCTATCTATCTATTTATCTATCTATCTATCTATCTATCAATCTATCTATCTATCTATCTATCTACTTATCGGTATATCTATCCATGTATCTATCTATCTATCTATCTATCTATCTATCTACCTCTTCATCCATCTATCTATCCATCTATCTATCTATCTATCTATCTATCTATCTATCTATCTATCTGTCTGTCTGTCTATCTGTCTACCTACCTACCTACCTACCTACCTATCTA
>WBZZ01006916.1:255000-257500 GCA_019918135.1 Paulinella micropora | reverse complement strand
ACGGGTCGGCGCTTCAACATAAGGCGAGCGGCGCTGTATGGCAGATGGCACCGCCGCCTCGACGGTACCGGCGGGTAGATCGGTACGACAAGGACGGGCGTAATCTGATTGTCTGGGGGCTCTCAGAACGCGCCAATCTACAGGAGATCGCCTCCAAAATGAGCGGTCTTGGTCTGGTGGTCCCGGTAATGGAGTGGCAAGGCCAGCGAATGTCTCGTCACCTGGAGCTGGTCTACGAGGACGATGACAGCAGGCAGACGGCGTTGCAGCAACTCAAACATCTCAAATTCTTCGGCAGAGGGGTCAATGTGGCCCTTGGGCGCAGGTTCAGGGACAGGGAACGTGTCCGAAGGCTTATTCGCATCCATCTGCGTGGGGAAGCGGCGGTCCGGAAGGAGGAAGCTGCGACGGGATATCGCGTCTTGCCTCTGCATGAAGAATGTGTCGATGATGTGCAGGTGGTGTCTTCGGAATTGGCTGCCGATGCACCTAAGTGTGTGTCTGAGTGTGCTGATGTGCATGTGGTGCCCCTGCATTCGGCGGCCAGTGCAGTGGGGGACCAACCTGCGCAAGCACCTGCAGAGGGGGGCAGCACGAGGGCGGAAGCCAAGCGCGGCCGTCGGGTCCGGAAACGAGCCAAGAAGCACCGCTCCAAGCAGTTCGATACCGGCTTCAAGCTACTCGTCGCGAGTCACAACTGGCAGGGTAAAACGGGATACGACAACGTAGGCACGGCGGAATGGGCATCATTCTACAAGCACGAGGGCTGGCTAGTCATCGGGGCTCAGGAGCACCGCATGGGCAAGAAGCAACTTTCCAAATGCAGCCTGGATGGATTCCGGATTTTTGGAAAACCTGCGGAGGTCAGCGAGAAAAATCGCTGCAAGGGTGGGGTTCTATTCGCGGTGGCTAACTTCCTTGGTCCGTATTGCAACCTGGTGTCAGCCCCCGTCGACCACCGGCAGCAAGTGTGGCTGCGTATCGCCTCGGGTGTTACCGGCGCTCAGGATATCTATGTGGGCAACGGCTACTTTCCCCAGGAAACGCAGGAAGAAGAGTCGTCAGAGGCGTATGCGGCCTGGCAGGCAGCTATAGCTTTTTTTGGAGCCAAAGGTCTTGTGGTCACGGTGGCGGATGCCAACGCAAAGCTCGGGCCGGCATGCAGCCGAAAAGAGGAGGGCATCGTCGGTCAGCACGGGGAGGTCGATGATAAGGGAGCACCGGTACGTTCGGAGAACGGCAAGAGACTCGCGGCTGTCCTCGTCGCTTCGGGCCTGCGAAATCTGAGCGGCTTCTCGTGCCCAGTAGAAGGGTCCTACTGGTGGTCCCGGCGTGAGCAGCGCGGCATGGGCACAGGCAAGCACCTCCTCGATTACATCTGCGCGTCGCCTGGCTTGGCATCTGGAGCAAAGTTCGGAGTATGCGAAGATGATCTTGATACGGACCACAAGGCAGTATGGGCCGAACTGACGTGGAGCGGCCAGCGCCGGCCAAAGCGGGCTGCGAAACCTTACAGGTCCTTTCGTGTGGATAAGCTAATTGGTGCTGGTGTCTCGGGTAATGATCACGCTGCGAAGCAAGCGCTGGATTATCTACGCGACAAGTTCGATGACGTATTCCAGCATTGCCTACAGAAGCTTGGAGTACATCAGCTGCCTGAGCTTGACCTATCGGGTGGTGCCGACAGCCAACGGGTGGTAGATGACGTCACCGAGCGAGTGGCGCAGTCCTTCCGAATGGCGGCGCACCGGGTCCTTGGCTCCAGATGTATACGACCCCGTTTCACCAACAATTGGTTCGATGGGGAGCTAAAGGAGCTCATTCAGCAGCGCCGGGAGGCCTACGCAGCATACAGGAGGGATGAATCGAATGCGGAAGCCCGTCTGAATTGGCTACGGCTCGGCAAGCAAATTCGGAAGGTAACTCGGGCCAAGAAGTCCGCCTCCTTCAAGCAAGTGCAGGAAGAAGCGGTCAAATGTCAACGCGAGCAATCCTCAAAGCGCTTTTGGCTACTCGCGAAGCGGCTTGGCGGGGCACGCAGAACGAAGGTCTCCGCGCCGGTGCAAAGGGAGGATGGCTCACTGGCGTGTACGCTGCCGGAAAAGGTCGCGCGGTGGGAGGAATTTCGGAAAAATTCGGTGAAGCCACGGGAAAATCCGGCAAGTGCGGCTGTTGTGGTGGAGTGCTGTGCAGAAGCAGGCTCGCTGGAGTGGGAGGAAGCCGAAGCTAAGCGGCAGTTCCACTGGAACGATCGCTTCAGAGATGAGGTGGCCCGGGCTATGAAGGAGCACGAAGTAGGTGAAGACACTTGCGAAGAGCTGGACAAGCCGTTCACGCAAGAGGAGGTCCTTGCAAGGCAACGTGCCCTGAATAACCACAAAGCTTGTGGCGAGGACAAAGTGAAGAACGAGATGCTCAAGTATGGCGGCGCCTACATCAATGGCTACTTAACGCAGTACTTCAACTGGATTCGAGAAGCCGAGAGGACTCCAAAAGCTTG
>WBZZ01006916.1:220000-242500 GCA_019918135.1 Paulinella micropora | reverse complement strand
CAGCAAGTACAGAAATCCTGAAAATCACACACACACACGCACACACACACACACACACACACTAGACACACTAGACACACACACACTCACATAATATAATGAAAATGACGAAGTAATTATATAACGAAAATGTGATACGAGAAGGAAGAAAAGGAAACACAAGGACAAGTGACACACGTTAAACGTTGCACAGTGGTACAGGAAATGTATAATTATTTATGGCAAACACTATATATGCAAATGAAAAGACACGAGGAAAAAAAAAAGACAGAAATTTTTACGTGAGCTGGCCTTGGGTGGTCGTTCTATTCTTGTCTGTGGATATCAACGGTACCAAGTCAGTCTAACCAAGTGAAATGATTTTTATTTAGACTAGTCTAAATTTTTTAGAAAGCCACGGTAAAAAAGTGAACTTTCAAATGATTTTTGACCTCAACTTTTAGACCTCAGCCTTGCAGATGCCGCAGAGGTCTAGCCCTGACGCCTGGTCATATGTTAGACCTTAGACCGGTCTTGTATACGGGGATTGATCTAAAATAGGGGGATTTTCTCTTTGCATTTCCAAACGATGTTGCAAACAGACTGTCAAACGCATGACTTAGCCTGCTTTCCTATTAAACTACTACTATTAAGATGCTAAAGGTGATGATGAACGTTCCGGGTGCTTTCTGCAAACATAGTTGACGCATAATAATGCATCCATGGTCGGTTTTATCAGCCAGAAAGCCCCTCGAGATATGTGAATGAGGTGTCCAACGCCCTCTTTAGGCACGTAGGCAGTGGCACGGTCAGGATTGCTGCAGATGTAGGAGATACGTCTTGAGTTCATTTTTGAATTCAGCGGAGGCCCTGCTTTGTCTTGAAAGACATCGTCGAATTCTCCGAGGAGTGGTCATTGCTGCAGCTGTGCTGCAGTGAGGTCGGAGTTGACGACTCAGATGCGTATTTGAGCGCAGGCGGTGCGGTGAGTTTGGCGGCCTGTTTGACTAAAAAGTCGCGGCAAAGCCTCTCAGAGATGAGAAGCCACCAGATGGGCTGTGTTCCACTCACCGTAGTTGCAGTACAGTAAAACATGCGCGGGTCCGGGCATGTTGCAGCGAGTTCCGCCATGGCGGGGTCGAAGTATGGAGGATCGCCATGGCGGGCCATGTTGGAAGGATCAGGCGATAGGAATAGGGCGGTGTCTGGAGAAGGCTCCAGACTTGGTGATCACGCCCGATCCTGTTTGGTATTCAATCGTTGTTGTTGTCCGCTACCGGCACAGTAAAGCATTTTATAATTTATCCCGATAATTATCAGTGTAATTATCCCCGACGTTCTTACTTCGGGGATAATTACACTGATAATTCCCTGGATAAATTATAAAATGCTTTACTGTGCGGGCCGAGCAAACATGTAGAAGTGGCATGGAAAGTAGGCGACACAGCAAGCGCATCCGTCTACCGCCCCAAGCCTTCCGAACAAGGCATTCCGGCCTCTTCCGTTCTCCAGTTTGACTGCCCCTACACCATCGTTGAGCAAGTCAGCTTCAAGCTGCGTCACCTCAAGACCAACAAGATATTGAAACGCATCGACCGCTCACACCTCGCCCCGTATATTGCATCCACTGATGGTGTCGCCCCGCTCAACATGGTCGCAGTAGACGATTACGATGACGACTCAGACAACTACACCATCGGCGAAATCGTTGCATTCATCGACCGTGATCAGGTTAAACTTGGCATCGTTTTGGATGAGGATCCAGAAAACGAGGAAAACGACCTCGTAGTTCACCAGCTCGGTACGACCTCGGACAAGAACCCTTTCTTCCATCCCATCTACGAAGACCGAAGGACAAATCCACTATCCAGCGCTGGGGCAATCCTTTAGCTACCTGGAAGACCCTCCTCTTCGACACGGTGACCACCAACGATCAAGTCGTTCATCGCCACATCGAGTGGCGCTCTCATAAGACCAACAAAAACAAAGGCCGACTCCCCGCCAACGTTCTTAAACGTCTTAAAGGCCATCTCATTACCGGCGAATCCTTCCCACTGCACATCTTCTAGAAAGGTAAGCAGGCAACATCGAAGGAATAGCCACCTCAACACTCTCAAGTGTGTTTTACTCATCGTACCGGCTTCACCGGGTCCCGCCACAGCCCAGCGCTTTTCCCACTTGGCCCGCCATCGTCCCTAGTCAAGCTACGCCACAACCAGAGTATCCATGTAATTCCTTGATCGCCTCTTATTCCTGCAGGTCAACGATGATTCTCATCGAACCTGAACACCTCAGTGATTATATCGGCACGGCATAATTGGTGCATTAAACTTGGTTCATCTCGGCTGTGCGATATATGGCCACCTAGCTTCCTACTGCTCGACGTCAGCTCCCCGATATCAACGCATCGCTACTGCGCCTCAATCGTCTCAGTCCCGCTTCCGCATTCCGATATCCGGCCCCGGCTGATCTCCGTCTACAATGCGCTACACATCGACGCACTTCTTTTTCATCTTCCTCTGAGGTTTAAAGACACCTATCTTTCTCTTTTCTCCTTTTCCTTTTTTTTCTGAGACAAGTCACTGACCCATCGTTAGTCACTCATTCTGTACGCAACTCTACTCAAGCGTTAGGTCGGGGGGGGGGGGGGGGGACGCTATCAGACTGAGCACTTTAACGACCGGCCAAACCACTACCGTTGACATTTTATTGTTTTTGACCGGCCCGTTAGATTCTCCTCTGCACAACGTTTCGACTTCACTAACTAGTTTCGATTTCGTTCAGGAATGACTTCAACCGATTTAATCACAGTTTTTTTTACAAAAGATTAACTATTGCTTTTTTTCCCCAATCTATTACCTTTTCCCCTGATTTCCAGTGAACACGCATGTGCGGTAAATTTGTGGACACGGAAACAGACTTCCTGAGAAACGGCTGAGAAATCATTCCCAAATGAAAATTTCTACACTTGAACATATTAGTTGGACTTGAAGCACTCCTTCAAGTACTACACTCCAATTTTCAAGTGTCACACGATACCAACTCACAATCTAAGTTTACCGTGATCGTGATCACTTTGCAACTCAAGTCTGCAAACATTGTAGAAATCTACGTAAATAAACGAAGTGACCTCTCTGCTATTTACTGGTATTTCCGTGACCTACTCTCTGGAGTTAGGACTTATTGCAGCCACTGCTAGAGACCGTGACTTTTAATAAGAGTTCGTTGTGTATTTATCACTTGGGGTTGTATCCAAACTCACAGGTGTTATGCCCCCAACGATAGCTCAATAAAAAGTCGGTAGTACAACCAAACACAGTCCTCAAGAATGAGAATGATGTCTCGTTGTATTAGCTCAGTGAAGCCGAAAAAGGAAAATTGCAACAGACCAGGAATAAAATGGCATCAGGTCACAGGCTATCCGGACAAATAATACTGAAAAACAGGCTGGTGCACCTGTCACCAGGAAAAGGGTACCTTTTATCGGCTATCCGGGGGGTGATGCCTACAGTACCCCCTCCCGATTTTATGACGGAAATAGCATTTTCGTCATACACCTTCGGATTTCTTTCTGCAAACAATATGCGCTATGGAGTCATGCCACGCAGCGCATCGACCCACGGATAGACGCTAAAATACAATCGTCAAATCGGATTCTCTAGCCGTTCTTGTAAATTTTGAACTCCTCCCTTCAACTTTTTTTTTTTTTTCTTGGCAGTATGTCAAGAACAAATGTATTACCATTAAAAAATACAACGTGGTGCCGTATTCTCCCTTTGATCTTCTTGTTCTTTGCATCATTATCATTATTATTATTATTATTATTATTATTATTATTATTATTATTATTATTATTATTATTATTATTATTATTATTATTATTATTATTATTATTTATTATTATTATTATTATTATTATTATTATTATTATTATTATTATTATTATTTATTATTATTATTATTATTATTATTATTATTATTATTATTATTATTATTATTATTATTATTATTATTATTATTATTATTATTATTATTATTATTATTATTATTATTATTATTATTATTATTATTATTATTATTATTATTATTATTATTATTATTATTATTATTATTATTATTATTATTATTATTATTATTATTATTATTATTATTTATTATTTTATTATTATTATATTATTTATTATTATTATTATTATTATTATATTATTATTATTATTATTATTATTATTATTATTGTTATTAATTATTTATTATTATTATTAATTATTATTATTATTATTATTATTATATTATTATTATATTATTATTATTATTATTATTATATTATTATTATTATTATTATTATTATTATTATTATTATTATTATTATATTATTATTATTAATTATTATTATTATTATTATATTATTATTATTATTATTATTATTAATTATTATATTATTATTATTATTATTATTATTATTATTTATTATTATTATTATTCCTTGGAGTGTTGACTGTGACATATTTGAGGGAAATCCCGATGAAAAAAACCTAGTCACACTTGCTAAACAGAGTTCCAGCCCAATGGCTCAAGGCGTTAAACTGTGACGCCAACTCACAACCTTTGGTGGTAGATGCTGGGGAGGAGGGTCGTTGCGCGCGTAAAAGATCTTAAACTCCGCATATGCTGGTTGATAGCCCAGGACCCAGCAGACACCAGATTGTTATGGGTGGGGTTTCGAGGCAGCTCTAGCAACCGCGCTTGGTGTATGCACTTGCACATTCGGTGACGTCTTGCAAGAGGTTGCTGGGACTGCGGAATAACCTCGGCTTAGTGCAGTCTTGCCCTCAGGAGCTCCATCGGTGGCCCCGATCATCAGGCGAGAGACTGACACGGGGGGGTGGAGGACCTGGAACAAGGGTATTGGAGGCTTATGTCCGTTGAGGATATGCCATTAGCTGCATCAGTACGCCTCAGATATAGTAAATCTGCCTTGGAGTGTTGACTGTGACATATTTGAGGGAAATCCCGATGAAAAAACCTAGTCACACTTGCTAAACAGAGTTCCAGCCCAATGGCCTCAAGGCGTTAAACTGTGACGCCAACTCATAATCCTTTGGTGGTAGATGGTGGGGAGGAGGGTCGTTGCGCGCGTAAAAGATCTTAAACTCCGCATATGCTGGTTGATAGCCCAGGACCCAGCAGACACCAGATTGTTATGGGTGGGGTTTCGAGGCAGCTCTAGCAACCGCGCTTGGTGTATGCACTTGCACATTCGGTGACGTCTTGCAAGAGGTTGTTGGGACTGCGGAATAACCTCGGCTTAGTGCAGTCTTGCCCTCAGGAGCTCCATCGGTGGCCCCGATCATCAGGCGAGAGACTGACACGGGGGGGTGGAGGACCTCGAACAAGGGTATTGGAGGCTTATGTCCGTTGAGGATATGCCATTAGCTGCATCAGTATGCCTCAAATATATTATTATTATTATTATTATTATTATTATTATTATTATTATTATTATTATTATTATTATTCTCCACACGAAGATCCGAAGCTAAATACATGGTCTTTTTAATGACATACCCTTGTCTAAAGCGGATATCGTATAATATAGTACTAGGGGGCCAGTCCTAATAACTATATCCGAAGTCGGGGTGTACCCAACCCTGCGATATACCGACACAAGTAGAGATTGACCGTGCACAAGTACGACAGTATATAATTATCGTAAAAAATTTCAGAGAACGTTTCATTTTTTGAGAACATCATCCCAGGACTTGTAAAAGGGTCATACCCGGGAACACCATCGCTCAATACACTAGCGATCCCCGTCTACGGTGTAGTATCATGCCGATCGACCTTTCGCACTCGTATGTTGCGATCGAATGCCAAGTTATATCACTGAGTCATTTTAATATTCATAATAATAACTGATGATGCCAGCCATGATCAAATCATGATACGCCATGAGCAATCAATCAGTTTATTTGAGACGCATAAAGAAAAATAGTTTCTTTGTTACTGCCTTCGTCTTCTGGCGCGGATTTCTTTGCCTGGTGGGCCACCAACAAAAGTTAAATCGAACTTTGATTGTTCAACAATGTCCCAGATCTTGTTAGGGATTCCGCCCAACGATAAATCAAAAGGGATGTCAAGCACCCCTCTTGGCAGTGTCTGAATGGTCCACGCAGTGTAATCCTTGTCTCTGGGAGTAATTGTATCATCCCATGTCTCGAGACTTTTTGCGTCTTTATATACTGGCAGATAATGTCTTGCCTTTGGATCCTCGACCGGGTCCATACTTCTCCAGAACTGGAGTATCGGTTGGATTATTTTTGAGGCTGATGATATTTTGAGTGTCCGTGTGACACGCGTTTGTCGTGGAACTGCCACGACCCGCATCAAGTATAAGTCTGAGAGACTGTCATCGGCAACATGTTGTTGCGCTGGTCTCATCAGATAAAAAAGCGTCTTTTGCCCATGCGATGGTTGCAGCAATGCTATCGCGTCGCCTTCCTTCCATCGCTCGTGGACGATCTCGACGTTGCCCGTATTTGGGTCAGTGTCAATCTCCTCATCCTCCTGGTGGACGTCCTTTGATCTCATCGACCTCATCGCCTTCCTCGGTTGGTCGTTGATAAGATCATTTCGCGCTCTCCTTAGCTGCGCCTCTGTGATCTTCTCCTTCTTTCCGCTGTGCTCACGTGGAGACTTAGACTGAGTCCCCACCGCGCGTATGCGGTCAGTCTTCTCCTTACTGTCAACTTCACTCTCCTCCTTCTCAGCTATCGGTGCCCGATAAGCATCTTCTTGGTCTATGCCAGCCTCCTTGTGGATGGGCGGCACCTCTTTGAAATCATCCTTCATCCGTTTTAACGCCTCCTCAACGGATTCATCTTCCAGTAAGAAGGGATCATACTTAATCAGCCTTCTTACATTCACAATTTGCACCTTCCCTCTACCCCTGATCTTGTAGTTCAGAGGTCCCGTCTGTTCCATGATTTGATAAGGTCCTTTCCAATGAGTGAACAGCTTAGAGCTGACTCCCTTCGGGACCTGAGGATGGTACAATAGTACAATATCCCCGACCTGGAATTTGATCTGATCCAAGTGCGCTTGTCGCACCCCTTCAGCATCAGTCTTTCGGCGCTCCGCCTCTCTATGCGCCCTGACTATTTGCTCCGCCTCCATCTTCACTCTAAGTCTCATCCCAAACAACTCATCCGCATGATTCCGCCCAAGTGTCTTTTGGGTGAAGGAGCGAAGTCGGGATATCAGGCTCACGCCCATATACCAGCTGATATGGCGAGACTGAACTCTTCGAGCCTCCTAACGCCGTAGAGGGTAGACAGTTCATTGCAAACGCAAATGATGGTGCTGCCTCGACCCATGCTCTTTGATTCTCCTTCTTCGTGCAATACATCTTTAGCGAGGCTTTGAGGGGTCTGTGTACCCGCTCGATTTTCCCATTTTCTCGCGGGTTATAGGCAGTAACATATTGCCATTTCATCCCGTAATACTTAAATAGTTTGTCGATGACCTCGTTATTAAAGTCCGAGCCTCGATCAGAACATATCTTTCTCGGTACTCCGATCTGTGAGATGATCCTATCGATCAGCGCTTCGGCCGTCGTCTTGCCGGTAACGTCTTTGACAGGAATGATCCACACATAATTGGTGGCTCTGTCGATAGCAGTAAGGAGGTATTTGTAACCATCCTTCGATTCTGGGAAAGGTCCCACATGATCAATGAGTATAAACTCAAACATCCCCGCATGAAGAGGAAATTCGCCGATCAGGCCAAAATTTGCATTCAGCGGTGTTTTGTTTATCTTGCACGGGATGCATGCATCCACCGCCTGATATCGATCTATCTCCTCCTTCATCTTCTTCCACCAGAATTGCCTCGCTACGAACATGTGAGTTCGTTGTCGACCCGGATGTGCCAAAAGTGGGCAATTGTGGGCTGCGACAAATATGAATCGTCGCAGACTCTCCGGTACCCAGAGGGTCCATTTGTCCGGCTGTGACGCATAGCGACAGTGGAGGCCCTTGTACCACAGTAGACCATCTCTCCATCCCATCTCCTTCATTTGATCTTTTATCGCTTTCGTCATCTTTAGCTCATCCGGGTTCTGATATAACTGTATGAGTTCCTTAAACTCCGGATCTTGAGCCTGATGTTGCCTCCATGCGGGAGGCTATATGGATAATACCATCTTCTAGCCGTACCCCGATCCTCTCCGGGTCATCGTCTAGGTTACTTCTCCGCTCTTGAGGAGGCTCCGCATAAGCTTCCTGCGTCTCCTCTTCCACCCTCATGTTCGCCTTCGCATTCTCATATACCTCATAGGACCACTCAGCGTCCTCCTGGGTATGTAGCTCACAACATATCCCGTGATCCGGGCCTTGTGGACTGTACCGTAGACCCGTGCGGTCATATCGGACTCCACTCGCCATCCCCATCGTCTCAATGTGGCTGACCTCATACACCTTGTCAGTGGACAAGTCTTCCATCTCCACCGTGGACACTAACGCCGATACTTCTGAGTTAAACTCTAGCCTAGAGAGGCTATCAGCGACCACATTTCGCTTCCCCGGTAGATGGACCATTGTAAAATCGAAACAAGACAAGAACGCTTGCAACCGCGCTAGCCGTCCCGTCTGTTCATGATTCATCAACCATAACAGGTTATGATGATCAGTTCTAACAATAAATTGAGGTCCTCCCCACAAATACTCTCTGAGCCTCTTGAGGGCCCATACCAACGCCAATGCCTCCCTTTGCCTTGTGCAATAGTTTCTCTCCGCCGCACACAACTTTCTACTAATAAACATGATTGGGCGTAATTTCTTCTCGTCATCTTCCTGCTGTAATACAGCCCCAATTGCAAACTTAGATGCATCTGTATCGACTACGAATTGTTTCGTGAAGTCGGGCATCGTCAACACCAGTCCTCCGTCCTTCGGTTCTTTGTAAATAAGATCTTTGAGCGTATGAAACGCTCAAAGCCTCTTCATCCCACTTCTCAAAGTCTCCAAAATCAATCATTCTCTCCATCTTAGCACGTGTTGCACCCCAATCGGGTATGAACTGGCTATAGTATTGCGCCATCGCAAGGAATGATCTTCGGTATCGGTCGATTCATAATCTCCTTCCTCTTCTCCTTAGATATCGAGACTCGGTTATGAGAGATCTCGTACCCTAAATACGTCATACTCGTCTTGGCAAGTTGACACTTCTTCAGATTGTACTTCAGGCCAAAAGCTCCGATGCGTCTGAATATATCGGACAAATGATCGATATGCTCCTCCATTGTGTTAGAGTATACGATAATGTCATCGATATAGCAAAATGCATATTCTCCCGCTTTCTGTCTCCTCCTTCTCATAAATCCTCCGTCTGTCAGATCATCGTACTGACTGCTTAGCATCTTCTGCATCGCCTTCTGAAAGAGTCCTGGGGCTTGCTTGAGGCCCATCGGAAGCACTTTCCATTGGTATATCTCCATACCCACCACAAACGCCTTCAGCCATCTGGACTTTTCTTCCAGTGGTATCTGCCAGAAGCCGTTCTTAAGGTCAATGTCCGAATAGAATTTCGCATTCCGCACTTCCTTCTTCTAATGTCGGGAGAGGATTTCTCTCTTCCTCCAGCACCTTGTTAACACGAGCATAGTTAACTGTCAGGCGCCATTCTCCTCCTGGCTTCGGCACTATTATCTGCTGTGAGACTATTTGACTTGTTGATCCCTCAATAAAGTCCTCATTGAGCAGCCGTCTTGCTAGCTCCTCCGCTATCTTCGCCTCATGTATACTCAAGTTCGCTCTTCGTGGTGCCGGTGACGGCTCCGCACCCGGTATTTTCTAAATAACCGCTGTGAAGTCCTCAGACTTGACACCACCTGCATATGGAGGGTCAAAAATTTCTTTGTTCGCCTCCAATTTGGCTTTTAAAAGCTCCTTCTCTCTCTCCGTGCCTACTCCTTCTTCTAAAATTTTCCGCGCCGCCTCTTGGAAATCTTCGTCAGACATCTTCTTAGTCTGCTTGAGGGGTTCTCTGTCATCCTCCAAGCCTAAGTCTTCTTCCGAGACATCATCTAGGCCAGTCTTTTCATACGTGACCGTGTCCAGCTCATCATCTTTGCCGAGCTCCACCAGCATGTCAATAAGTTTCGCGTATTGCAAAGGAGCCTTACGGGTGTAGAAACCATCAAAGCATGTGAATGCTTGCGGCATCAATTTCAACTTGTCGAGGTCTCTGAGCTTCCGCTTGTATGCACTGCTCTGCTCACGAGTTCCCAGGCGACAAGCCACCACTAGCTGTTGCTTGCGAGAGGGTACCGGTATAGGATGATCAATAAGCCGGTCCCTTATTTCCTGCGCCCATATCGCATTCTCATTGTACGGCAGGATAATAGTATACGGCTTATTATTTTCAAATAAAGTCAGTAAGCATTTCTTCACTTCAGTTAGTGAACGCGGTCACGTGGGCTCGTCACCCCAGAAATCAGTAATACAACTTTTAATAGTTTTTGGTGGAGTATCCGGGATTCGCTCCGTTCTCATTGGTACAAACGCCTCCCTTTTTTCTTCTCCTACTTTCGAATGGAAACAGTATCCATTAGTAATGTGGACCGTGGCATCTGCTCCTACTCCTTCCGCAAATCTCGCCAACGACTGGCTTCTTTGTGCGACACATATTATTTCCTTCTTCCGCTTCTCAATTAAGTCATCAATAGACTTTTTGTCCCAATGGCATGTCGGAAATGTGACAGTGCACACTTGGGATTCCCAATTGTCGGTCCAGGACAGCTCGTCCGGTCTTATGACATGAGGGTGAACATACACCTCAAGTGCCTCATGCACGATGGCAATCTTTGTGATCCGTCGCTAGACTCAGCTCATAAGCCTCATAAGAGTCAGTAGCGTTAATGGGATCAATATCACTCTCCTCTCCTCTTTTTACTCCATATATTGCTGTTGACATTCAAGACAACAAAAAAAATTGATTTTTCTGTTTTGGTTGGAATTTAAGTTTTGGTTGGAATTTTGATTTTGGGTGAAAATTTGAATTTTTCAAATTAACGGCTATATTCGTCCGCAAAATATCGTAAATTTTCGCGAAATGTTACAGTTAAATTTGAAAATTTGAATTTGTCACAAAAATGAAAAACTGTCACAAAAATGAAAATCTGAAACAAAAATTAAAAACTAATTTTTGTTGTTGTCTTGAATGTCAACAGCAATATTAATATCACTCGCCGTGCGGCGCAATCAATCACAGCCCCCATCGTAGCCAATTGGTCATACGACAGTAATATTGATCCGTGGTAACCGGGGACGACATAAAGATCCATGCGGTATACTCGTGCGGAATTTAATTTAAAGGTCAGTGTGATGATGCCAGTGATATCCGTCCGACTCAGTGACTTACTCCCTTCAGAATGTCAGTCGAATTTTTCATATTTCCGCCCACCCAATCCCGGTATTTATTCAAAAACTTCCGGCCGACAATATTAATATTCGCTATCGTTACTATTATTACCAACTTTCAAATTATATAGTATCGTATTAAAAGTTTCACAAAGAAAGCTCAGTATAGCATAAAGCAACTGGCCTGTGCATATTATTTGCGAGGACAAGAACCTTGTGTTCTAAGACCTTAAGTCTCGCCTCTAAGTCTTTTGACTCCTCCTTCTCCTTTCTTTCTTTCTTTCTTTTTTTTTTTTTCAAGCAACAGGCACAACTGTGACCTTCGTGCTGAACCATACCTTTTTCTCTCTTCCCCTCTCACGCCGTCTGTTCCCCCTCCCGCGGCCTTATAGGCTTGTTGGCCTGTTGGATTGTGGCAGGAGCTAGAGCTGGAACTGGAGCTAATATAACCCACCAGCCGCCTTCTCCTCTACCCCATCCTCCACCTGAGGCTTAGCCGCCTCGACTGGTGGGGTGGCAAGCCATCTTCCTCTTCCACCTCCTCTTCCGCCTCCTCTTCCGCTTCCTCCTTGCTTCCTCCTCTTCTTTTGCTCATCTCTTTTCAGAATAGCTTGCATGGCTTGTGCGATCTCGTCCTCGGGGCAGACTGAGTGCTGAATCCCCTACCGCATGACTAAAAGCACAAGGAGCCATTTCCCCTTCTTTAAGAGGCCTCCTAAGCTTGCATTCCAAGCCCGAGATAAAAACGGTAGCAAGCATCAGTTGCTTCTAACATAAGACAACAGTGCGACGACAGTCAAAGTCTGTGCTGGCCGCTCTCTCTTCACCTCCTCCTCTCTCAGACGCAAGTAATATTAGTATAGGGCTGAATCGAATCCCAAAATGGATTCATGTAATACTATGAACGATACCAGCACCTCATACTCTTGCTCTGGATTTCATTGTCGTCCGTTGCGGCGAACAATGGAATCGATAGCAGCGTCGGAGCTTGTCTAACAAGACGGCCTCCGTATCGATATCTCTATTCTCAGAGGACTTAGCATAATGCGTGATGCCTCCTCCTCTCTCTGTCCTTCTCCTTCTCCAGGACCTTCTCCTTCTCTTTGTCCTTCTCCTTCCCCTGCTCCTTCTCCTTCTCGTTGACTTCTTTTGCTCCTCCTTCTGAATCTGTTTCTTCTTCTTCTTCTCCTCCTCCTCTTTGTCCTCCTCCTTCTCCTCCTCCTTCATCTTCTCCTCCTTCTCCTCCTCCTTCTCCTCCTTCTCCTTGACTTCTTCTCCTTGACTTCTTCTCCTCCTCCTTCTCCTCCTGCTCCTTAACTTCCTATCCTCCTCCTTCTCCTCCTTCTCCTCCTCCTTCTCCTCCTCCTTCTCCTCCTCCTCCTCCTTCCCCTCTTCCTTCTCCTCCTGCTCCTTAACTTCTTCTCCTCCTCCTTCTGCTCCTCCTCCTTAACTTCTTCTCTTCCTTCTTCTCCTTCTCCTTAACTTCTTCTCCTCCTCCTTCTGCTCCTCCTCCTTCTGCTCCTCCTCCTTAACTTCTTCTCCTCCTCCTTCTCCTTCTCCTTCCTCCTTCTTCTTAACTTCTTCTCCTCCTCCTTGTCCTCCTTCTCCTCCTCCTGCTCCTTAACTTCTTCGCCTCCTCCTTCTCATCCTTCTCCTTAACTTCTTCTCCTCCTCCTTCTCCTCCTCCTGCTCCTTAACTTCTCCTCCTCCTCCTCCTTAACTTCTCCTCCTTCACCTCCTCCTGCTCCTTAACTTCTCCTCCTCCCTCCTCCTCCTCCCTTCTCCTCCTCCTTCTCCTCCTCCTCCTTCTCCTTAACTTCTTCTCCTCCTCCTTCTCCTCCTCCTTCTCCTCCTCCTGCTCCTTAAATTCTTCTCTTCCTCCTTTTCCTCCTTCTCCTCCTTCTCCTTAACTTCTTCTCCTCCTCCTTCTCCTCCTCCTTCTCCTTCTCCTCCTCCTTCTCCGCCTTCTCTTCAAACCTGTTTGCTGACATGATGTTAGCATGTGGCATGATGATGTAGGCACGTTGAGTGACCTAACCATAGCACACCAAACAATCACATCCTTCTTTCTCCTTTTGCTAAAAAGCTCTGTAGATCTACTAATCAAAGATAGACAAGTCGAGAGAAGATATGAGGGATAGGGTAGAGCAAATGTCTCTGTCCTCTTGATGAAATGTTTGTTTGATTTTCGTTCAAGTTTTTGTCTTGACTTCTTGATCAGATTTTTCGACATCCCTCCTCAGTTTGCTTATTCCTCTCTCGTTTCTATGCTATATCTGTTATGAGGTACTAGTGCCTACACAACGATAGCAATAGGGAGTCTGGAAAAGCTCTCCTTCACTCGGAAGTCACACTATGAACGG
This sequence comes from Paulinella micropora, assembly GCA_019918135.1. Taxonomy (NCBI): domain Eukaryota; phylum Cercozoa; class Imbricatea; order Euglyphida; family Paulinellidae; genus Paulinella; species Paulinella micropora. The sequence goes on along the minus strand of WBZZ01006916.1, from coordinate 228,741 downwards.
AGAAGGTTTTAGATTGGTTTTCAGAACACGATCAAAGATATGCAAAAATGCTTTGATGTGTCTGTGAAACAATGTACAGAATAGCATAAATTTGAAGGGTAGAGTGCAGTGCACCTGTTCCTTATGCTTGTTTGTGTTTTGTGTATGTTCTTTCACTCTTCTGTCCACCTCCTTTTTCTTGGTCTCTGTGTGAGAACAGCAACAACGACAGGGAGTCTGTATCTGATGTCTCCTTGTGAGCACACCGATGTGGATTGCGCTAGAGGGTACGAGACACCTACTGACTTGAGGCTAATCAAATTATTTGTTTTATAAAAGAGCTACGAGGATTATGTGTTGGAGTCACGTGATTTGTTTTTGTCTGACGTCCCCTCCAGTGTGAGACAGGTCAGCAAATTCGTTCTGGATGCCCGTGTGGCAATGCAGAAAGAAATCACCCTAGTGATGTGGACTCCAAATGTAATGCCCCCAACGATAGCTCAATAAAAAATCGGTAATACAACCAAACACAGTCCTCAAGAATGAGAATGATGTCGTTGTATTAGTTCAGTGAAGCCGAAAAAGGAAAACGACTAGGAATAAAATGGCATCAGGTCCAATCCGGACAAATAATACTGAAAAACAGGCTGGTGCACCTGTCACCAGGAAAATTATATTTTTTATCGGCTATCCGGGGGGTGATGCCTACACAGGATCACGGCGGCGTTCAGAGGATTGTAGAGAACTAATTAACTCCTACGAGTTTGTTAAGCTGTATAACTAGTACATGGGTGGCACTGATATTAATACGCAGGACCGACTTCGACTAGGATCGGGAAGAGAGGGTTCGAAGGGCAGTCAAGCCCTGATACAAACTATTTATGGGATTGCTAGACACTGCAGTGACTAACACTACCATTATGTATTAATACAAGGGATTGCTGCTGTAAAGTGAGAACAGTGACGATGTGCACATTCCATCTCGTAATCAAATGATTGAGAAGTTGCTGTCACTGTTGGAGAAGCATATTCGGGAAGTCAAGGCACGTGATCTGGTGAGAACGAAGACAAACTCGATGAGGATGGTGTACTTAGATCAGGTGTGATCAGAAGGGACAAGCTGTGCCATGGCATGCTTGAGCAAATTAATGCTTCGGGTTGGTGCGACAATCAGCAGGCGGGTGGGAAACGTCGCGGCAAACATCCCTCACACTGTTAAAGCATCTGGCCGGTTCAAACGGGTTCAAAATCATTAAATTTTACTCATAAAATTTACATCCACTTAAGCGGATCTAGTGGACCGTACCGTTAAGGTTAAGAGATACAAAAAAGAGAAAAAAATGAAGTGTATATCTCCTACGCCTTCGCCTTTTCCTTTTCCTTGCCATTTTCCTTCTCCTTCTCCTTCTCCTTTTCCTTTTCCTTCTCCCTATCTTGACTTTCTCCCTCCAACATTCTAAAGAGCAACCGCGCAACTCACTCTTGGACGGGCCGAGCTCATGTCAGACACTCGTTCCCAACAGTTGCGGCCTGCGTCGTAACGTTCAACCGAAGATAGCGCCGTCATTCCATCGCTCATACCTCCCATGACATAAAGCGACCCGTCCAGCACAGCGGAGCATGCATTGTCACGTGGGCAAGTCAGTGGCGCCACGTCCTTCCACCTGTTGGTTAGCGGGTCGTAGCGCTCAACAGAGGACAAAGGTTTTCCCCCATCATAGCCACCGATCGCGTACAGGTTTCCGTGCAGCGCCGCTGCAGTGCATGCCCATCTCGCTGTCTTCATGGCCGCCACCAACTCCCACTCGTTCTTGACCGGGTCATACCTTAAAAAATAGATAAATAAATAAATACACGTCTGTTAGAGAGATAGGTGGGTAGGTTGGTAGGTATAGGTAGCTAGGTAGTAGGTGGTACCTACCTATCTACACCTACATACCTACCTGCATAACTACTTAAGTGCCAGACAGATAGACAGATAGATACATAGATAGATAGATAAATAGATAGATAGATAGATAGATAGATATATAGATAGATAGATAGATGGATAGATGGATAGATATATAGATAGATAGATGGATAGATAGATAGATAGATAGATAGATAGACAGACAGACAGACTAGATAGATAGATAGATAGATAGATAGATAGATGACCTTTCCACCGTGCGCAGTCCACCAGTTCCTCCCACCACATAAAACAGCCCTTCCAAAACCGCTCCTCCAGGAAAAGTACGACAACAACTCATCATCGCCATCCCTTCCCACCGGTTAGTAGAAACATCAAACCGTGTCAGACGCTTGGCATATGCATGACCTCCCGCCAGGTAGATCCTGCCGTTGAGAACACCTGCAACACTGCCTTCTCGAAAGGTTGGCATATCAGACACTTTCTCCCAGCAAGTTCTGTTCGAACTGAAGCGCTCCACCACATTACCAAGTGAGTAGATCGCATCCCCTAACACCGCACTTGTACGATCCGCCTTATTCTGCATCATACCCGGACACGCTACCAACTCCCACTTGTCCTCTGTGGCACTGTATCGCTCCGTTGTTGACGCGTAAGTCCCAGGTTTGCTTATTCCCCCAAACACGTATATTCCCGCATCTCTTCTCGGCACCAGCCTTTTTTCCTTTCCCACCACCACGGTCTCCTCCTTCACTACCTCTACCCGAGTGCTGACCCGCTCCACCTCCACCTCCACCTCAAGTGCACGGTTGGACTCCAGCTCCTCCAACTCCTTTTTGTGAATGCCAATCATTTGTCGAAGGCCATAAAGATGCTGGCACAGCCCTTCTTCCTGCTCGACTCCACTTCGCTCCATGCGAGTCATGACTGCTTCGCATTCCTCCCTCAACCACGCGATGTCCTGCTTCCGTTTCGAGATCTGATCAGCTACGCGCTCCCTAGCCTCCATCGTCGCTATCTGCAGTCCCCGCGGAGTCTCACGCAAGCGCCGCACTTCCACACTGCCGCGCAAGCGGTTGATGTTCACTTCAAAAACATCCGGTCCGGTCTTCAAGTCGGTATATCGGCCGCTTTCCAGCTGCTTGAGCTGCTCTGGCAGGCTCAGCAGCGACTGGCACAACTTGACCGCGTGTGGGTCTTGCGAGGCCTGCGGCGAAGATGTGGAAGAGGAGGTTGGAAGGACAGGTGGGTCATTATCGTCGAGGCTCTGGGCAGGGATGGGCACAGTAGTGGTTGAAGATGAAAATGAAGATGGCACTCTGCTAGTTTTTTGTTTTTTCTTAGGAGGCATGAACTGATGAGACAGTCTTTCTGTGCACAAAAACAAACGTGCACGATTGTATGTAACTAGGATGTGAGATTATGAGATACGGACAGGGAGGAGTCACCAGCAGATTGCACTAGTGATGGGTGTGAACCTGGCCGTCCCTTCTTCAAAGCAGATTTCGCTTCTTTTTCTGAGCTTCGGCAGAGATTCTTATGTCTGTCCTACTGATAAATTTTCGAAAATCTAGAAAATAATCCTTATCATGCTTGTTTAGACTGTGTCTGCCTGAATGCATTTGGACAGGGAGAAGTCACATGTACATGTACAGATAGCTTGGATTTGAATCTGGCCGTCCCTTCTTCAAAGCTGGCTTTCTTTTCTGAGTTTTGGAAACGTCCTTCATGTATGAGTTTTCTGTGTTTATCATGCAGGGGTTAATCTAGATACGGTACCGCACGATTCCGTGCGGTACCGTTCAAATTTCCCAAAAAAAATTCGTTATGTTACGTAAATATACATATTTAGAATATTAAATCCTGGCATATTTCGAAGGAAACCCTTAAAAAAGCGGGGCCCCTCACGGCCGGGGAGTCCAAGTAGTCAAGCGCTACCTCCCTTCTCTGATGATATCACCTTGACTCCCTCCCTCCCGTCTCGACTCCTCCCTCATTCCTCTGTTTTTTTTTTCCTTCTCCTTCTTCTTCTTTACTACTACTACTACTACTGCCACTGCCACTACAACTACCACTACTATACATGAATAAATAAGTAAATGAAATAAATAAATAATTGAATAAAGAAATAAATAAAGAAATAATCTTATTTATTTATTTATTGGATTTATTGTAGTAGTAGTGGTAGTAGTAGGAGGAGGAGGAGGAGAAGGAGGAGGAGGAAAGAGGAGAGAAGGAGAGAGAGAGAGAGAGAGAGAGAGAGAAGGAGAGAGAGAGAGAGAATGAGAGAGAGCGATATAGATATAACAATAGATAGATAGATAGATAGATAGATAAATAAATAAATAGATAAATAAATAAATAAATAAATAAATAAATAAATAAATGAATATATATATATATATATATATAGAGAGAGAGAGAGAGAGAGAGAGAGAGGTAAGGCACAGTCCAGTTCTTTGCATCCTACTTCTCGAATCGCATTCAAGAGGTCCACACACAATATGCCAAGTCCCACAAACGCACCATCACACATGGCATCCCACAAGGCAGCACACTCTCCACCACCTTTTTCCTACTCTACATAAATGACATAATCAATATTATACAACAAGGAACAGTATACACATATGCAGACGACCACACTCATAATAACAGCCAAAAATCCTAAAAACCTAAAAGAAAAAACACAACAGAAATAACGAAATTAATAAACTACTTCCACTGTAATAACCTAGTTCCCAACCCAACAAAAACAACATACACAATTTTCCATAAAACAAAACACAATATCACAATAACAGTAAACAACCACACCCTCGAGCAATGCCAACACGCAAAACTCCTAGGCACAACACGACAACATAACCTTAAATATGACCAACATATTAACAACATAATCCGTAAACTCCAACCCACAATCAACTCATTACTGTATGCTAAAAAATATCTAAACATAAAAATAATGAAACAACTATACCATACACACATATACCCACACCTTATGCAAAACATTTCCATCTGGGGGACGCATGACAACAAAAAGAAATATATACAACCACTCATAAAAATACATAAAAAATAATCAGAATAATTGCAAAAACACACTACCGCGCACATACCAAACCAATCCCAAATCAACTCAAACTGCTCGACATCACACACCTTTATACACTCCGTGTATGCATAGAAAATCACCCATTCATTTACCCTAAAAAACACCTCAACAGACTACTCCACAATAACACCTTTACACCAATCAATACCATACACCCATACAAAACCCGATACTTAACAAAAGGCAGCCTCTTTGTTAACCACAAAGACCCATACCTCACCAAGATCTTTGCAGCGATCAGTGGAAGTCAATCCCAAAACATATAACAGATGAAACAAAAATCGGACCATTCAAAAAAGCACTAACTGCATATCTACTAAAACACCAACAAACATCATAATACATATAACATACGCACACGCGCGAAGAAGAAGAAGAGAAATATATTTTTAAATATATATATATATACACATATATATATATTTATAAGTGAAGGGGGAGGGGGGGGGAGAGAGAGAGGAGAGGAACACTAGACTTGCTCCTTTGTCTGCTACCTGAAGAAGAACTCTCCGAATCAATCGACGTATATGGTCAACCACGCCCACTCCCAACTCCCCCCCCCCCCCCCCCCCCCCTCTCTTTCATTTTTCTCATGAAAAAAAAAGAAAAGAGAGGGGGGGGGGGGCCGCCACACATACGTTATACGACTACGTATACAGCTTTACAATTACATATACTCATAACACTCATAACATAATAATATATATCACCGCGCAATATATCTAAGCAAAAATATTAATTTTAATAACTATAATACAATATTAATACTGAGCCGCTGAATACATTTTAATATTAATATCCCTTAATACGCTCAACTTAATAACTAGGTTTCCACCTTTGATAAAGGTATAACTTACTAGCTATACTTTTCACGTGGACGTTCCCTGAGTCCAATTGTAAAAATTGTTCTCTCAATAAAAGCGAAGAAGAAGAAGAAGAAGAGAGAGAGAGATCGAGAGAGAGAGAGAGAGAGAGAGAGAGAGAGAGCGAGCGAGCGAGAGAGAGAGAGAGAGAGAAACACACACATTATAAGTAGAAAGATGGACAGATACACTCACCCCTGTATTGTTCATTTCCCCCAAATATCAACACATTCTTTATTTCCGACAAATGCATAAATCAACCTTAGTTTTTTTCATGCAGTTTATGAGATCTTTTATGGAAAGAATCCCATTAGTCATTCTTTGTGGACAAGGAAAAAATGAAATCCCAAAGGACGTTTCCAAAACTCAGAAAAGAACGCGAGACATCTTTGCAGGAGGGACGGCCAATTGGAAATTGATATCAATATAAAAACACACAAGACTCTTGAACACTCACTTTAGATCTACCAAAACCCAACAGCAAAGAACAGTCAGCGCGCCGGCCTGGCTATATCATTTGTGCGAAATGCTGGGGCCACCAGTGACCAGACCTGGAGCCAGAGGTGACACTTTTCACTTTCCCCTTTTAGCGAGAGGACGGATGGAGGGTTTTGCCTGCCTAGTGGCTAAGTAGTAAGAGGTGAAATCTGACAGGACGGATTGGACAGAGTACCTAAAATTGCTTTGGCCGTAAATTACGGAAAGGTTTTTGCACGGCTTTCTTCCCCAGAGAAAAATTCCCGAAACAACAACTTTTATCCCTCCAGTAGTAACTAACCCTGCATCTTACAGACTCTGCTCTTGCATCAGTACTTGCATCTGTTATTTCAATCGTTGAACGTTCTTCTTGTTGCTGTGCTTCCTGCCTGTCTGAGCAGTCTGTGCTGGGTGACGCCACATTGAGCACGTACGGTTGCTGATGCCCTCAACGCGTCGAAAGGCCGCCGGACACGGTTATACAATTTCTTGATTTCATGAAGTCGTATATTAGTACTTATATTAGCTTATATTAAAACACCGGTGCATTGTATATTGATCTATGCTCAGAATGAATGAAACGAATCAAATTTCATATGTATTCAAAGGCGTGCATGCATGTATCTGTCCCCTCTGCATGCACAAATGTACATAAGACGATATAAGTACTGATATACTAGTCAATATGTCTAAGACAAGCTACTCAAGCAAGCTACTCAAGCTCCTCAATCACGTCCGTGCTGCATCGCCAACACAATAAAACACAGTAACGAACACAGAGAAGCAAATAAAAACACGGGAGGCAGAGAGCAAGAGAGAGAGAGAGAGAGAGAGAGAGAGAGAGAGAGAGAGAGAGAGAGAGAGAGAGAAAGAGGAAAAAAAAGAAAAAAAGAAGAGAGAGAGAGAGACAGACAGAGAGAGAGAGATAAGGAGAGAGAGATCTATCTATCTATCTATCTATCTATCTATCTATCTATCTATCTATCTATCTATCTATCTATCTATCTATCTATCTATCTATCTATCTATCTATCTATCTATCTATCTATCTATCTATCTATCTATCTATCTATCTATCTATCTATCTATCTATCTATTATCTATTCTATCTATCTATCTATCTATTTCTATCTATCTCTTGGACTAACGGCTTCCTTTTCTTTCTCTTCTTCCTTATCCGCCCACTCTCCATTCCTAGATTGCCTTTTTCTTCAACGTCCTTCCTCCTCTTCTTTTTCCAGAACACAGTCTACCCGTGATTCCCATCCCGGACACATGCACAGTCAGTACACAAATTATTGTTTGATGTGAAACTGCGTTCCTTTGCAAGGACTACATTCCTTTGCGACATCTCATCTATCTATCTATCTATCTATCTATCTATCTATCTATCTATCTATCTATCTATCTATCTATCTATCTATCTATCTATCTATCTATCTATCTATCTATCTATCTATCTATCTATCTATCTATCTATCTATAGCCCGGGCTAGGTCCCTGCGGGGGTTTAGGCCTCATACAATGTCATCATTGTAGCTTGCGCAAGCTTACGGTGCTCAAAACACTTGGACTAACGGCTTCCTTTTCTTTCTCTTCTTCCTTATCCTCCCACTCTCCATTCCTAGATTGCCTGTCTGTCTGTCTGTCTATCTATCTATCTATCTATCTATCTACAAAGCCATGCAAGGGTGCTTTCTTCGTTTTGAAGACGCATGCCCCTTTGACCTCTCCTGGGCTCGCCATCGGAACCCGTAATCCCCGCTTAATCTCTTGGGTCATCAATGCAAGCACAAACTCGGTTATTACCCCCGACCTTAGACGTCTGTGGGGAATCATTCCCAACAACAAGTGTGCTCTCTGTTCTGGTCAAGCACATCTATGTCACATCCTCTCCGGTTGCCATGTTGCCCTCAAACAAGGCCGTTATACCTGGCGTCACGACTCTGTGCTCTGCACTATTGAAGCTCCCCTTCAAAAACACATCGAGAGCCATAACAAACGCTCCCGTATAGACGAAAATGAATCAAAGTCTATGTTTGTGAAAGAGGGCGAGCAGAAGTCTAAAGGGCAGTCATTTCATCGTCCATGCCTGCTTGACACCGCAAACGATTGGCAGCTCCAAACCCAGTACACCGGTTCTGAGCAAGCCTTTCCTGTCCACATCTGTGTCACTGACGTCGCCCCGATATTGTTGTCTGGTCATTGTCTACCAAGATATGTATACTGATCGAGCTCACGTGCCCGGTCGAGGAAAACATCCTTGATGCACGAGCCTACAAGACTAACCGACATAATGGGCTCAAATCTCAAATCGAGGACGGATGGACCTGCCACCTTCGACCAATCGAATGCGGGGCTCGCGGCATGGTATCGTTCTCTGTTCATCGAT
>WBZZ01006916.1:187500-190000 GCA_019918135.1 Paulinella micropora | reverse complement strand
CAACCCAAACCACTTCCTCCCTATCCAAAGAAAACTGTGACTCCTACTTTCCCAACCTATACAAAGACGCTAATCGTGAACAAACCTACGTGCCCTTACCTGAAATGAATCGCCCACCTCTACCAACTGTCCCCTTTGACCTCAAGCCACCGTCCTTCTTGGAAACCAAAAGATCTGTGTTTGCCAAGCGTAATGGTGCAGCCCCTGGCAGAGATAGTATTAGCTACCTTGTTTACAAGAGACTTCCCACCGCTTTACTTTTCTTACACAAACTCATTGTCAAGTGTTGGACAACTGACGTAGCTAATAGCTGGGCCCAAGCTGCTATCTCCCTCCTTCATAAGGACGGCGATCCACTTCAGGCCTCAAACTATCGTCCGATTGCTCTGACAAGCTGCTCGGGTAAGGTATTTTTCTCTTTGTGGTCAAAACGCCTAGAGAGTTTTTTGCTAGATAACAAGTACTTTGACAGAGCAAAACAAAAAGGTTTCCTCCGTAACGTTGCAGGATGCCCCGAGCACATTGCAACTACAAAAGCTACCATCAGAAATGCAAAAGATCACTATCGCCAACTGGTCATAGCATGGATTGACCTACAAAACGCTTTTGGAAGCGTAAACCACAACTTGATCCAGTTCGCTCTCTGGTGGTACCACGTGCCCCCTATGTTTGCTCGCATAATCTTTTTATACTACGAACTCTTAGTAGCCACAATCGAAGGGAAAGATTGGTCATCAGAACCCTTTGTTTTTGCTGTTGGCGTTTTTCAAGGATGCTGCATTTCTCCTCTCCTTTTCAACATAGTTTTCAACCTACTCCTTGACCTCCTATCATCCTTGACCAAAAACAACGGTTATCATTTCAAGCATAAGACCTCAACAGATGAAGTCATCGTGCACGAAGCTGCTTATGCTGACGACCTCAAACTACACTGCCGATCCCCGAAACACTGTCAATCGTCCATCAACATGATTGACAAATTTCTGTCATGGTCCAGAACAATGGCCGCGAAACCGCCCAAATGCAAAAGCCTTGCTTTCAAATACTGGACTAAAGCCGACGACCATAAGGGTCTCAAACGATTATTGCCGATCTCGTTCCCACCTTTCGACCCCGCCCTTACTATTACTGGCAAACCGATTGACTTCATCGCTGACAAGCCTTTCAAAGACCTCGGATGGATTGTCTACCATGACCTCAGCGAAAACGAACAACGTGCAGCAATCCAAAAGAAGTTCATTGTTTCTATGCAAGCCATCGATAACTGCTCGATCAATGGCTTTATGAAACTGTGGCTATACCAGCACTACGCTGTCCAGTCACTTGCCTGGCCATTTCTCACTTATGACCTCTGCTTATCTTTCGCCAAAACCCTTGAGAAAATTGCGACCCGCTTCCTCAAAAAATGGGCCAATATCTACAAAAGAGCTCTGGTCTCTTGCCTTTACCGCCCACGCTCGAAATTCGGTCTACAGCTCCAATCCATCGTCTCTTTTTACCAGCGACTTCAAATCAACCGTGCTCAAATGCTGAAGTACTGCCCAGATAAACACCTCTCGTCCATTTATGCGATGAACCTGATGAAACACGAAACATTTCGAACTATCTGGAAACCAGAGCCTATGCTCCAAAAGCTTGAGGCACAAGTTGATTTTGAATTCAAACATTGAGGCATCCGATCATCTCGGACTTGGTCATGGTCGCTACCCAAAAGAACATTCCATCACAGACCGCAAAGACAGGGTTTTAGAATTAGCTGCTGAGACAATACTTGAGACAACCGCAGTGCATGACATGGACAAAGCCATGCAAGGGTGCTTCCTTCGTTTTGAAGACGCATGCCCCTTCGACCTCTCCTGGGCTCGCCTCATCGGAACCCGTAATCCCCGTTTAATCTCTTGGGTCATCAACGCAAGCACAAACTCGGTTATTACCCCCGACCTTAGACGTCTGTGGGGAATCATTCCCAACAACAAGTGTGCCCTCTGTTCTGGTCAAGCACATCTATGCCACATCCTCTCCGGTTGCCATGTTGCCCTCAAACAAGGCCGCTATACCTGGCGTCATGACTCTGTGCTCTGCACTATTGAAGCTCCCCTTAAAAAACACATCGACAGCCATAACAAACGCTCCCCTATAGACCAAAATGAATCAAAGTCTATGTTTGTGAAAGAGGGCGAGCAGAAGCCTAAGGGACAGTCATTTCATCGACCATCCCTGCTTGACACTGCAAACGATTGGCAACTCCAAACCCAATACACCGGTTCTGAGCAAGCCTTTCCTGTCCACATTTGTGTCACTGACCTCCGCCCCGATATCGTTGTCTGGTCACTGTCTACCAAGATATGTATTCTGATCGAGCTAACGTGCCCGGTCGAGGAAAACATCCTTGACGCACGAGCATACAAGACCAACCGATACAACGAGCTCAAATCTCAAATCGAGGACAACGGATGGACCTGCCACCTTCGACCAATCGAATGCGGGGCTCGCGGCATGG
>WBZZ01006916.1:165000-167500 GCA_019918135.1 Paulinella micropora | reverse complement strand
TAGACCAGACCCCATGAAATAATTTCGTTAGTCCAGACCGATACGCCAATTAAGAGCCGAAACCCGCGCAACCAATTTTTGTTAAAGGTGCTTCCGTCGCCCTTCCGTCCCAAGCAAAAAGACAAAAATTATATGTTAAACAATAGCACAAAATAGAATAATACAGAATGACAACACGAAAACCAAAAGCCCCTATTGATTACAGCAAGGCTAGATTATATGTAATCCGATCGCCCCACACTGATAAAGTGTATATCGCCGCGACAACTCAGCAATTAAGTAAGCGATTATCTACACACAGAAACAACTTTAAGCAATGGACAAATGGAAAATATCATTATGTATCTTCTTTGGATATCTTTCAAGCGGGTAATGCTTACATTGAACTTTTGAAGGAATGCCCGTGTGAGAATAAGGAGCAATTATCAAAAGCAGAAGGTGAAGCAATCCGCAATACTGCCAATTGTTGTAATAAGGTAATACCAGATAGAACAAAAAAAGAATATTTAGATGAATACTACAAGACTAATAAAGAAGAAATAAACCAACAAGTAAAAAAATATTATGAAGCCAATAGAGAAAAAATTAAGGAGTATCAAAAGCAGTACAGACAGACAAATAAAAAAGAACTAAGAACACAAAGGAGACAATACGAAAAACAATACAGACAAAACAACAGAGATAAAATTAAAGAATGTCAAAAACGATACAAACAGAAAAAACAACAATCCAATACCATTATTTCTCCGCCTTCTTCTTAAGTAATCTTTCGCTTTTTCGTATCGGTTGTTTTTTTTCCATTTTCGTCTATTAGTTTATAATTCGTTTTCTTCGTCTCCGTTTGTTTTACTTCTGTTTGTTTTACTTCGGTTTGTTTTGCTTCTGTTTTTTTTGCTTCAGTGTTCTTCTGCTTAACAAAATCATTTACTATTTTCGCATCTATATGAGATAACTCCTTAATTTGATATTTGTTATCTTCGGGTTATCATTCCAAATAGTATTTAACAAAGCCATTTTATCCTCACGGCTTGCTTTTTTGCCCAAGGGTTTATATTTACTTTCTGTCGTGTCGTCGTCCTCTATGTCTTCGGCTTCAACTCCTTTGATATTCAAACATAAATCAATTTTCCTTCGTAGTTCTTCCAACTCAGTCTTAATTCCTTCTGCTTTTATTTCTTCTGGATCTAACACATTAACCCACGAATAAGAAAATGAAGTAAGCATATCGCCGTGTCCTAAAACACTGCTTATCCATGTGTTGAAATTGGTTGTTTTCGGGTTAGCAAAATTCGTATATGATAAACTCGCGTATAATTTTCTTAACATACTGCTTCTCTGTGTGTAATCTGCCAGCCACGGAAATACTTTAATTATTCGTTTGTTTAGTTCATTTGTTTTTCTGTTTATCAAGCACTCCTTCTTTATTAATAATAACTGCCCCTTTTTTCTTGAAGTAGTTTCTTATTGAATTTACTTGTTCAATAACAAAAGAAGGAGTAAATAAAACAACGGGTCTCTCAGTCCAGTTCTTTTTTTGTCCCTCTCTCTTTTTGCTAAGTTATCAACCCTTAGCCAACTCGTTTTATCAGGTATTAATTCATAAGTGTTTTTGTCAAATATCTCAACAGGTCGTGCCCCTATTGCTAACATTAAAGCCAACAACTTTAAATAAGGGTCATTGCTTAAAATCATTTCATTCATTTTTGCCATTACCTCCCGCACATCAATCTGAATTTTTTGTTCGTTTTTTTGCTTTTTTTGACATCTTTTTTATATCCTTCAACAATTTCTATTCGTTCGTCTTCATTGATATTGAAATATTTATCTAATTTAGACATTTCATATACCTTCTTGCTTTGATTTGGTTTAATCGCCCTCGTTCTCACTTCAGAAAGTCGTTGCCTTCGTGAAGTTGTATTCGGGTAAATAATGGCGTATTTTGGATAAATAACTTGCATTGCTTTTAGCATTTCGTCTTCTGTTGTTGTTTTACTAAATAATAACAAAATAGCATTATGAAAGCCTTTGACGGCTTCGCATCACTAGTGAAAAAGTTTGATACGACATCATATATTTTTTGCTCTGTGTCTGCTATGTTCGAAATTTTCTGTCTGTCTCGTTCCACATTCTGCTTTGTTGTTTTTTCAAAAAAAATGAAGTATGTTATATGTTAGACAGGTTTATTTTTTTCTAAAACATAAATAAATGATTGCTTTTTCCTATATTGTAAAAAATCGCTTTTCTCTTTGTTCATTCTCTCCACCTCTCGTTTTATTTCAAAATGGCTCCCCGCTACTTGTAAATTAACTATTATTTTTCTGTTCTGCCGTATTAATTCGCCTTCTCGTTTTAATAATTCCTCTCTGCTATTACAGGGGCATTTTTCAATTAGTTCAATGTAAGGGGCTCCCGCTTCAAATATTTTTATAATTGATTTCATTTTCGTCTCGTCGTCCTTGTGTTTCTTGTAATTAGCCCTATGTCCTCCCATTCGCACAGA
>WBZZ01006916.1:152500-155000 GCA_019918135.1 Paulinella micropora | reverse complement strand
GGAGGCGCCGGCATGGAGAAAATGCGTGATGAAGGGGAAGAGGGAGAGGAAAAGGAAGAGGACGACGAGGAGGCAGACAGCGATGATGAGGTGGATTACCTGTGTAGCTAGATTATTAGAAAGTGTAAAATTACTTGGTCCGTTTTGCCCGTGAAATTTTGGCGAAATAAACTATTATTATTACAACAAACAAACAAGCAAACAAACAAGCAAGAAAACAAGCAGACAAAAACAAAACAAAACAAAACCAAAGCAAACCAAACAAAACAAAACAAAACAAAACAAAACAAAACAAAAACAAAACAAAACAAAACAAAAACAAAACAAAAACAAAAAACAAAGAAAACAAAACAGAAAAAAACAACAAACAAAAAATAACAAAAAAAAAAAAAAAAAAAAAAAAAAAAAAAAAAAAAAAAAAAAAAAACCCCAACACACACCACACACACACACACACACACATACTGTTCTAATCTGCATCGTGGTGCGCCCGAGGAGGAAGAGGCTCTCTCTACTCTCGTACATACATACATACATACATACATACATACATACATACATACATACATGCATACACACTCATCTGCAGGGTGGGGTGCCCGAGGAGGAAGAGCGAGCTCTGTCCACTCGCGGCTACTTCCCGTCTGCTCACGCACTCATGACCGCCCTTCCGCTGGTATTTTCCCATCTCTTGCCCCACTATTGCCTTAATGTCGCATCCATCGCCCCAACATATTGCCTTCAATGCCCCATCTACTCTCGGCTACTTCCCGTCTGCCCACGCGCTCATGACCGCCCTTCCACTGGTATTTTCCCATCTCTTGCCCCACTATTGCCTTAATGTCCCATCCGTCGCCCCAACATATTGCCTTCAATGCCCCATCTACTCTCGGCTACCTCCCGTCTGCTCACGCGCTCATGACCGCGCTACCCCTGGTATCCACCATCCACATTGCCTTTAATTTCCCATCCCTTACCCTAGCATTGCCTGAATGTCTCATCCGTCGCCACAACATATTGCCTTCAACGCCCCATCCACTCGCGGCTACTTTCCTTTTTTCCCCATGCGCTCATGACTGCGCTCCCGCTTGTATATCAGCCGTCCTCATTGCCTTTAATTTCCCATCCCTGCCCTAGTCTTGCCTTAATGTCCCATCCATCGCGCCAACATATCGCCTTCAATGTCCCATCTACTCTCGGCTACTTCCCGTCTGCCCGCGCGCTCATGACCGCGCTACCGCTGGTACCAGCCGTCTATATTGCCTTTAATTTCCCATCTCTTGCCTTCATGTCCCATCCATCGCCCCAACATATTGCCTTTAATAATGTCCCATCTACTCTCGGCTACTTCCCGTCTGCTTCCCATCTCTTGTCCCAGTATTGCCTTAATGTCCCATCCATCGCCCCAACGTATTGCCTTTAATGCCCATCTACTCTCGGCTTCCCGTCTGCCACGCGCTCATGACCGCCCTTCCACTGGTATTTTCCCATCTCTTGCCCCACTATTGCCTTAATGTCCCATCCGTCGCCCCAACATATTGCCTTCAATGTCCCATCTACTCGCGGCTACTTCCCGTCTGCCCACGCGCTCATGACCGCGCTCCCGCTGGTACTAGCCGTCTATATTGCCGTTAATTTCCCATATCTCTTGCCTTCATGTCCCATCCATCGCCCCAACATATTGCCTTTAATGCCCCATCTACTCTCGGCTACTTCCCGTCTGCTCACGCACTCATGACCGCCCTTCCGCTGGTATTTTCCCATCTCTTGCCCCAGTATTGCCTTAATGTCCCATCCGTCGCCCCAACATATTGCCTTTAATGCCCCATCTACTCGCGGCTACTTTCACTCGGCACAAGCGCTCATGACCGCGCTACCGCTGGTCCCTACGGAACACACACACACACACACATATATACTCTCTGTCCCTCTCTGTCTCTGTCTCTGTCTCTCTTTGTCTCTGTCTCTCTCTCTCTCTCTCTCTCTCTCTCTTTCTCTCTCTCTCTGTCTCTCTCTGTCTCTCTCTCCCTCTCTCTCTCTCTCTGTATCTGTCTCTGTGTCTCTCTCTCTCTCTCTCTCTCTCTCTCTCTCTGTATCTGTCTCTGTCTCTATCTCTCTCTCTCTCTCTCTCTCTCTCTCTCTCTCTCTCTCTCTCTCTCTCTCTCTCTCTCTCTCTCTCTCTCTCTCTCTGAGACCCACACACACACACACACACACACACACACAAGCATCTATTTCCCTAAGATTGCCTTAATATCTCCTGTATCACCCCAGCATTGTCTTAATTATCTATTGCCCCAGTATTGCCTTCATGTCCATTTACTCCCCTATATTACCTTAGTGTCTCATCTCTTGCCCCAGTAATACCTTAATGTCCCATCCATTGTCCAAGTATTGCCTTAATGTCCCATACATTGCCTAAATTTCCCTGAATGTCCCATATATAGCCCCCGATACTGGCTCAAATGTCCCAACTACTGCCCCAATACTGCCTTAGTGT
>WBZZ01006916.1:122500-125000 GCA_019918135.1 Paulinella micropora | reverse complement strand
AACTACCTATTCAACTACCTATTCAACTACCTATTCAACTACCTATTCATCTACATATTCATCTACCTATCTATCTACCTATTCATCTACCTATTCATCTACCTATCTATCTACCTATCTATCTACCTATCTATCTACCTATTCATCTACCTATTCATCTACCTATCTATCTACCTATTCATCTATCTATCTATCTACATATTCATCTACCTATCTATCTACCTATTCATCTACCTATCTATCTACTATTCATCTACCTATCTATCTACCTATTCATCTACCTATATATCTACCTATTCATCTACCTATCTATCTACCTATTCATTACCTATCTATCTACCTATTCATCTACCTATCTAGCTACCTATTCATCTACCTATTCATCTACCTATTCATCTACCTACTCATCTACCTATTCATCTACCTATTCATCTACCTATTCATCTACCTATCTATCTACCTATCTATCTACCTATTCATCTACCTATCTATCTACCTATTCATCTACCTATCTATCTACCTATTCATCTACCTATCTATCTACCTGTTCATCTACCTATCCATCTTTCGACACTCAGGTACTCCCGGACCCTAATACATACATACATACATACATACATACATACATACATACATTGTCCCGGGAGGACCTGAGTGTAGATACATACATACATACATACATACATACATACGTACATACCTATTCATCTACCTATTCATACATACATACATACATACATAGAACTACAGCTGGGGCGGTAACATACATACATACATACATACATACATACACACACACACACAACTAGAATGTACGTACTTTGATCGACAACAACTACAAACGCACAAAAACTTTGAATTGCTTGAAATTCAGAAATCACAGAGTATTAATGTTTGTACTTCACAGGACATACATACATAAATACATACATACATACACTCAGGTTCTTCCGGACCCTAATTCTCAAATGAACTACAGCTGGGGTGGTAATATTCATACATTCATACATACATACATACATACATACATACATACATAACTACATAACTACATAACTACATACACATGAATATGAACTATAGCTGGGTTGGTAATATACATACATACATACATACATACATACATACATACATACATACATACATACATACATACATACATACATATGAATACGAACTACAGCTGGGTTGGTAATATACATACATACATACATACATACATACGTACATACGTACATACATACATACATGCATACATACATACAAACATGCATGCATACATACATACATACATACATACATGTGAATATGAACTACAGCTGGGCTGGTAATATACATACATACATACATACATACATACATACATACATACGTACATAAAAACATACATACATGCATACATACATACGAATATGAACTACAGCTGGGCTGGTAATATACATACATACATACATACATACATACATATGAATATGAACTACAGCTGGGTTGTTAATATACATACATACATACATACATACATGCATACATGCATACATACATACATACATACATACATACATATGAATATGAACTACAGCTGGGCTGTTAATATGCATACATACATACATACATACATGCATACATACATACATGCATACATACATACATACATATGAATATGAACTAAGCTGGGCCGGTTATATACATACATACATGCATACATACATACATACATACATACATACATACATGCATACATACAAAGGTGTGATCACCGCCTGTTTCGACCGCATCACATTCATACATACATACATACATATATACACACATACATACATACATACATACATACATACATACATACATACACCGCACCACGCAGAAATACGCTAACACATACACACATACATACATACATGCATACATACAAAGGTGCGATCACTGCCTGCTTCGACCGTACCGCTCAGAAATACGCTAATAAGATCGCCATCGACTACCGCGGGGTGTGCACCACATACGGCGATTTGAGGCAACAGGTGGCGATATAGCAGATATATAGGTAGGTAGGTAGGTAGGTAAGTAGGTAGGTAGGTAGATAGATAGATATATAGATAGATAGATGGACAGATAGATAGATAGATAGATAGATAGATAGATAGATAGATAGATAGATAGATAGATAGATAGATAGATAGATAGATAGATAGATAGATAGATAGATAGATAGATAGATAGAAAGGTAGGTAGGTAGGTAGATAGATAGATGGATAACCAATACGATCGCCATCGACTGGCATGGGGTGTGCACCACGTACGGCGATTTGAGGCAACAGTTGGCGATATAGCAGATATATAGATAGGTAGGTAGGTAGGTAGGTAGGTAGGTAGGTAAATAGGCAGATAGGTAGGCAGGTAGGTAGGTAGATAGATAGATAGATAGATAGATAGATAGATAGATAGATAGATAGATAGATAGATAGATAGATAGATAGATAGATAGATAGATAGATAGATAGAT
>WBZZ01006916.1:72500-77500 GCA_019918135.1 Paulinella micropora | reverse complement strand
GGTAGACTGTGTTCTGGAAAAAGAAGAGGAGGAAGGACGTTGAAGAAAAAGGCAATCTAGGAATGGAGAGTGGGAGGATAAGGAAGA
This sequence comes from Paulinella micropora, assembly GCA_019918135.1. NCBI lineage: Eukaryota > Cercozoa > Imbricatea > Euglyphida > Paulinellidae > Paulinella > Paulinella micropora. The sequence goes on along the minus strand of WBZZ01006916.1, from coordinate 77,413 downwards.
AGAGAAAGAAAAGGAAGCCGTTAGTCCAAGTGTTTTGAGCACCGTAAGCTTGCGCAAGCTACAATCATGACATTGTATGAGGCCTAAACCCCCGCAGGGACCTAGCCCGGGCTATGCAACACTGGACGGCTATGATGGAATGCAGTCACCAATGCGGACTAGAGGAAGATTAGTCCAATTTTTGACTGCACAGGAGCGATAAATCGCAAAAGAGCAACGAGCTACGCAGGAGGATAGCTTGAAGCAAAGGGATTTGGATTGGGGATGGGAAAAACCCAAGGCGCGGAAACATCGATGAACAGAGAACGATACCATGCCGCGAGCCCCGCATTCGATTGGTCGAAGGTGGCAGGTCCATCCGTTGTCCTCGATTTGAGATTTGAGCTTGTTGTATCGGTTGGTCTTGTAGGCTCGTGCGTCAAGGATGTTTTCCTCGACCGGGCACGTTAGCTCGATCAGAATACATATCTTGGTAGACAGTGACCAGACAACGATATCGGGGCGGAGGTCAGTGACACAAATGTGGACAGGAAAGGCTTGCTCAGAACCGGTGTATTGGGTTTGGAGTTGCCAATCGTTTGCAGTGAGATAGATAGATAGATAGATAGATAGATAGATAGATAGATAGATAGATAGATAGATAGATAGATAAATAAATGGACAGATAGATATGATAGATAGATAGATAGATAGATAGATAGATAGATAGATAGATAGATAGATAGATAGATAGATAGATAGATAGATGGATAGATAGAGAGCTTGAGATTTAGAGAGAGAGAGAAAGAGAGAGAGAGAGAGAGAGAGAGAGGGAGAGAGAGCGGGAGAGGAAGGTAGGTAGGTAGGTAGGTAGGTAGGTAGGTAGGTAGATAGATAGATAGATAGGATAGATAGATAGATAGATAGATAGATAGATAGATAGATAGATAGATAGATAGATAGATAGATAGATAGATAGATAGATAGATAACCAACTAACTAGCTAACCAATCTATCTACCTAGCATATTCTTGCAACCTATCTAACTATCTAACAATCCACTGTTTCCATCTATCTGTCATATATAAACGACGTATCTAACAATTATGATCTAACTAACTGATTGACTGTAGGTGGGTACGGTGCATAGATAGATAGGTAGATAGATAGATAGATAGATAGATAGATAGATAGATAGATAGATAGATAGATAGATAGATAGATAGATAGATAGATAGATAGATAGATAGATAGATAGATAGATAACAGTTATGAATTAACTAACTGATTGACTGTAGGTGGGTACGGTGCGGGCTAGTGATGACTTCTTCATCACAGATAGATAGACAGATTAGATTCTTAGATAGTTAGATAGGTTGGAAGAATATGCTAGGTAGGTAGGTAGGTAGGTAGGTAGGTAGGTAGATAGATAGATAGATAGATAGATAGATAGATAGATAGATAGATAGATAGATAGATAGATAGATAGATAGGTAGGTAGATAGATGGATAGATAACAATTATGATCTAAGTAACAGATTGACTAGGTGGGTACGGTGCGGGCTAGTGATGACTTCTTCATCACAGATAGATAGACAGATTAGATTGTTAGATAGTTAGATTGGTTGGAAGAATATGCTAGGTAGATAGATAGATAGGTAGATAGGTAGGTAGGTAGGTAGGTAGGTAGGTAGGTAGGTAGATAGATAGATAGATAGATAGATAGATAGATAGATAGATAGATAGATAGATAGATAGATAGATAGATAGATAGATAGATAGATAGATAGATAACAATTATGAATTAACTAACTGATTGACTGTAGGTGGGTACGGTGCGGGGCTAGTGATGACTTCTTCATCACAGATATAGATAGACAGATTAGCTTGTTATATAGTTAGATAGGTTGGAAGAATATGCTAGGTAGATAGATTGATAGATAGGTAGGTAGGTAGGTAGGTAGATAGATAGATAGATAGATAGATAGATAGATAGATAGATAGATAGATAGATAGATAGATAGATAGATAGATAGATAGATAGATAGATAAAAATTATGATATAACTAACTGATTGACTGTAGGTGGGTACGGTGCGGGCTAGTGATGACTTTTTCGACTTGGGTGGACACAGCTTGCTCGCTACTCAACTTACGGTAACTAACTAACTAAATAACTAACTTAATTCAACTTAACTTAACTAAACTAACTAACTGACTAACTAACTAACTAACTAACTTAACTTGACTTAACTTAGCTAACTACTAACTAACTAACTAACTAACAAACTTAACTTAACTTGACTTAACTAACTAACTAACTAACTAACTAACGTAACTAACTTAACTTACTTAACTAACTAACTAACTAACTAACTAACTTGACTTAACTTAACTTAACTAACCAACTAACTTACTCACTGATTATCTAACTAACTAACTAACTTTCTAACAAAGTATTCGACTAAAAATCTAACTAACTAACCAACTATCAAGCTTACTTAGTTCGGCCTAGGGAGACACATCTTACTCGCAGCTCTAACTCACGATAAGCAACCTAACTAACTAACTAACTAACTAACTAACTAACTAACTGACTAAATGTCTAACTAACTAACCAACTATCAAGCTTACTTAGTTCGGCCTAGGGAGACACATCTTACTCGCAACTCAACTCACGGTAAGCAACCTAACTAACAAACTAACTAACTAACAAACAAACAAACTAACTAACTAACTAACTAACTAGCTAAGTAACTAACTAACTAACTAACTAACTAACTAGCTAGGTAACTAACTAACTAACTAGCTAACTAACTAACTAACTAACTAGCTAACTAACTAACTAACTAACGAACTAACTAACTAACTAACTTACTAAGTAACTAAGTAACGAACTAACTAACTAACTAACTAACTAACTAACTAACTAACTGACTGACTGACTGACTAACTAACTAACTAACTAACTAACTAACTAACTAAATAACTAACTGACTGACTGACTGACTAACTAACTAACTAACTAATTAACTAACTAACTGACTGACTGACTGACTGACTAACTAACTAAATAACTAAATAACTAACTAACTAACTGACTGACTGACTGACTGAATGCTGACTAACTAACTAACTGACTAACTGACTAACTAACCAACTAACTAACTGACTGACTGACTAACTAACTAACTAACTAACTGACTGACTAACTGACTAACTAACTAACTAACTAACTGACTAACTAACTAACTAACTGACTAACTAACTGACTAACTAACTGACTAACTAACTAACTAACTAACTGACCGACTAACTAAGTAACTAGCTAACTAGTCAACTTACTAACTGACTGACTGACTAACTAACTAACTAACTAACTAACTAACAAATTATTCGACTAAATATCTACCTAACTAACTAATCAACTAACAAGCTTACAAAGTTCAACCTGGGCGGACATATTTACTTGGCCACTCCACTCACAGTAAGTAACTAACTAACTAACCAACTAACTAACTAACCAACCAACCAACCAACCAGCCAGCCAGCCAGCCAGCCAGCTGGCCAACTAAGTAAATAACTGGCTAACTACCTACCAACCTAACTAGCGTAACTATCTACTTACACATCCGATCCGTATCATCCTTCAAAGCAGCCGAAAAATCGGCCGGAATTCCCGTGATATTTTGGCAAAAACATTTACAATTTACAATTTGTATTTCCCTAACTAGGTGGCGCGGCGCGCGGAGTTGGGTCCCCATTTCTGCTTTGCTTTGCTTTGTTTTACTTTGCTTTCCTTTGCTTTACTTTGTTTTACTTTGCTTTCCTTTGCCTACTTGCTTACTTGCTTACTTGCTTACTTGCTTACTTGCTTACCTGGGCATCGGGTTAATACTTTACCCACAGACTTCCTTGGTTGACGAAATCAGAAGCTCCTTTTTTCTGACATTAGTCGATATCTCATCTATCTATCTATCTATCTATCTATCTATCTATCTATCTATCTATCTAGCTTACTTGCTTACTTACTTACTAATTTCCCTAACTAAGGTGGCACTGCGCGCGGAGTTGGGCCCCCCCATTTCGGAGATGCTGGAAGTGAGACATCTGTTGGAGCATTCATCTGTGGCTCAGGTTGTATCTATCTATCTATCTATCTATCTATCTATCTCTAATACGGGTATGTCTCTTAAATGTATATGTGTTTTGTATGCTATGCATGTTGCATACGTTTAATACATGTTTGTAGCTAATATATGTATGTATATCTTCTATTTACTTCTATATTTTATGCATTTTATGTATGTGTGTATGAATGTTGTGTTATGAATGTATGTATGTGTGTGTTTTGTGCATGTGTATGTGTGTGTTTTGTGCATGTGTGTATGTTTCGGTGTGTTGTCTATATAGCTGTAGATAGATAGATAGATAGATAGATAGATAGATAGATAGATAGATAGATAGATAGATAGATAGATAGATAGATAGATAGCTAAGCCTTGATGTTTGCACGGAAGGGACTGATACAGGCGATACCAAAGCTCCCTAGTACCAGGCGGGGCCAGGGCTCGTTCCATAAGGCTCGTTCCATAAGCGCCCCTTGCAGAACGAGCTCCCACCTCCATTACAGAGGACCCAGTAAGCAGATGGAGTTTCGAGACTGTTCGACAGTCTAGTATAAACCGACAGAGCACTGTGGGTTTTATTCCGGGTTCAACAAGCGAGAAAGGGCACCCTAAGGGAACAGGATTGTGCTTCCCGTCGCTATTTCGGCATGTGACTTATAGGCGTATGGCTAGGCACACATAAGGCACCCCACCACGGGCCCAGCACACCCACACCATCCCCTAATTCTCTGTCTGTCGACAGATGGCACCCATTTCAAAAAACCAAGCCCAAGGGAGGGTCAGTGACACCTCAAGTGGCCTTGGT
>WBZZ01006916.1:17500-42500 GCA_019918135.1 Paulinella micropora | reverse complement strand
GATACTTGCGCGCTAGCGGTGAGAGCCAGGCGTTTTCCCAATGTCATATCGTGACTGCAGGCGAGGGAAGGGCAACTTGAAACAGAGGAGCAAAGGCTAGCAGACCTGCTTCAAGTGGATGGGAAACTGAGTGCGGGGAACTTGTTACCCTCCCACCATGCCATCCGGTCGTACACAGACTCCTTACGGCCATCAGGAACTCAGTGCAGTCTCAGCAGAGCAAACAGTTCTATACAGGGGGGTTAGAACTCGAAGAGGAGACGACAGTAACGAAAGGTCTTTACCATTTTCTTGTTTTTGCGGGATATAATCTTGCCCTGCCCACGACAGTCGACAGAGATTTCCAGTCACGGCCAACGTTCAAGCATTAGACTCACATGATGTGCGACAACCTTGTCCGCTTCCCGCGACTACCCGGCACCACCTGATGATTTTACCAGAAGAGACGTCCGCATCGGGATACTGATAGGGATGTTTACCCTGTTTGCTAGTCAGTCATCCGCTAGGTTTCACCTTGTCGAAGCAGTAGTGAAGCTGTTCATCGAAACCCGATATCCGATGTCACTCTTCTACCGAGCACTTACACAGATGGCGAGGAAGCAGCCTATATGGGATGCGATTCGTAGCTACTTATGTATGGCTGTAGCTGACCTTCCAGTAGATTTACCCTTTCGCGAGCCGCGATAGAAGTGGGTAATCCAATTCACACTCAGCGGCCACCCGATCTAAGAGGACAGCCGGTGAAAGGCTATTGTCCCAGTGGCAGCCATGTCTCCGAATAGCCATACCGATGAACCTGCCTCTATGTCCTTGATATGCACGACTCGGTTTTCGTTTTGCGCATGGCCCCGGTTATCCACCGGAGCCGACTCTATCAGGCTCATTGAGGTGTATTGTGTGATTTTTATGTGAGATTTATGCGAGTTTTCGTCTTTTCGTATTATAAAGGAGGAGAGTAACTGCTATTTTTACACATGCCACTTTCGGAAATAAGTAGTGATTCACGCCGACACTATCTTATTTGTTCTCGAAAATGTGTTCTAACCGACCTCAGTCATTGTTTTTACGATTACGACGAGGACAGGATGTCATCGGTTTACGTTCTTATTATTATTAATAATTATGAAATTTTACCTTTTCAAGTCTGTTCTTTTGTATTAATTAGTGTACAGTGATTTTTTGAGATCACTTTTCCACACCCAGTACCAGATTTTTCTAGTCTTTTTGAGGCGGTTAGTAACTATTACCAATTTACTAGTGCGGAATCACTTCATGGCAGTGTCTGCACTGCCACGCGTTTTCTTGCTTAGAAATAGAACTGCAAGGGAGGGAGCAGGGCCCCTGAAGCATAGTTTTGCTCGGTCCCCTAATCTCCCACGTCGCATCAATACGTTTTTACTAATAAATGTATATACTATCTGTACGTGTCGCTGAATTTCAGAAATCTGTTCATGTAGCCTCAGAGTCACGTGCAATATTAATACTAGTGTTTAAGTGCATGAAATTGCCAATGGGCAATTTCGGTTGCCAATTGGCAACGTTTTTAGTTACCAATTTGCAACGTTTTTTTTTTCTTGTGCACAATATTTCCGTATTTGCGTAATAAAATTACCAATGGGCAACGCGCTGTTTCCGATTGGTAACGCTATGTCCATGCACTTAGATACTACGTGACGAAAAGATAACAGCTTCCAACCCCCCTCCCCCCCTGTTTCATTGATGCTTGTGCGGCTCTGATGTAGTAGCCAGTCTTTGAGTCGTTGCCACTACATGTCTTTCTTTGATATACTCGTACACTGAGTTTTCAACTTGCCTTGCTATCATCAACTTCAAACCAGCCAGGATACTCGCCGCTCGAAGGTCACACTTCCCGTGTCCAGGGAGCTGTCGGATATGATTGGGGGGACATGTACAACGATTCAAAGACTTGCCAGTACAGCAGCCTGAGCCGCACAAGCACAATAGGATAAGATGCTAGAACGCCGTCCGACCGTCACAGGCTGAGGAACATCTCATACATAACTGTTGTGTCGCTCATCCTCAAACCAGGAGCCAAACAAATCGCGGTCCAATGTCCGAATTGGACTCCAGCGGTACATCAGTACCTCAAAAGTTGGGCGATGGACGTTCTTACAGCCGGCCTCTGGTCCATGGTCTCTGCTAACTGCGCCTGGGCTAGTCGAGCCTGCCCTATAGGAAAGTTTGAAGACTTAGCTAAGGAGGTCATCCGCGACATACGCAACGTCTACGACTACCGCGCCGCCAACGAAAACCTGCACCTGCCTGTGCCAGGTCTACCCAACCCGGATCAATACCGCGAACGCTTCGGGGGTTGGCACTACCTTACTTCTATCGACATGGTCGACGGCTTTACGCATCTGCGACTCAATCCAGATGACGGCACAGATTGTATACACCTACTTACTTGCGCACCCACATGCTCTCACTCAACAGACCTTTCAGCCCAACCGCTCGCTCCAAGCTAGCTAGCGAAGTCTGCTTCCACTTGCGACGCCCTTGCTGATCCCAATCAAATGCTTCCGCCACTTCTGCCAGCAACTTCGCAACATCTTTCCAATGCTCGACTACAAGCCACACGCAATGCATTAGAACAAACCAAACACTTTCAAGGTAATAATTACTATGCATATTGAACTCTTCCAAACTAACTTGATTCGTCAAGTCTGAGTCCCAATAGAATGTGTACGCCTTGTATTTGTCATACACAGCCTCCAAACAATCAAGCTGTTGTTGCATTGTTTCCCCCTGCACAACAACAACCGTTGCGCTTGTTGCTACATTCACAAAGCTTGGTAAAGCAACGAAATATTGTCTTTGATTATCCTTGAGATCCTGCACCAGCTTCTTCATCGGTGCTACGAAAATCATGACAGTGCAGTCTGCATCCACTGGCCTATCAGGACGTCCAACTCCAAACATAGCTCCCGAGCCTTTCCTTGCCTGCATTATTATCAATAATAATGATTATAATAATAACAATAATAATAATAATAATAATAATAATAATATAATAATAATAATAATAATAATAATAATAATAATAATAATAATAATAATAATAATAATAATAATAATAATAATAATAATAATAATAATAATAATAATAGTGCTTCTCTGTCAATGGCTGATGCATTTCTGCACATGCGTCTCCATCGTCTCACCCGTGAGGGGAGTACGAAGAATTCACGATAAGCTCTAATGACACCCCCGCAAAGGCAGTTCCAACACTTCCAGACGGACCGGTATGTTCAATGAAAATACTGGTCCAGACGGACCGGTATGTTCAATGAAAATACTGGTGGCACCGACGGGAATCGAACTGGCGACAGGGCCCAGATGGTAGAACTTGACCACTGGGCTATCACGGTGTCCAATAATAATAATAATAATAATTCTAATAATAATAATAATACTAATAGGCTTCCTCAGACTATGACATCAGATCCAGATCCTGGACATGTGCCTCCATTGGGTCACCGGGGTCAGCCGATCCCAACGCATTGTCAGGACACCAAACAGACATAGCAGCAACAGCAACAGCAGGGGCAGATGGGGGCTGTGAAGTGCACTACAAGTCATGTACATAATATGTTTATGATACGTTTATGCCTTATCGTATGCATCATAACTAGTATTTGTCTGTATCATGGTCATGTACATGATTTTCCCTTTCCTTACTTTATGAACGGACATGCTGTTCGACATAAACCCCCACTACTATTATATATATGTATATATGTATATATATGTATGTATATACATCATCACCACCATTGTTATCGTAGGTTAAGGGGGAGACGGTTTCTATATTCTATATTATATATTATATATATATATATGTGTGTGTGTGTGTATAATACATATATATATATATATTTATATATATATTTATATATATTATATATTATATATATATATTATATATATATATATAATACATACATACATACATACATACATACATACATATATATATATATAGATATATATATAGATATATAGTATATGACTTGTGCACTCCTGCAGGTATATGACTAGGATATGGCAGGGCATGATCAGACTTTATGGCATATTTATATCGATATACATATTAAATGCATATACATATACATATTTCCAACGAAAGGTAATTTACGGGGAAAATATCATGAAAGTCAGGAAAGTTGTGTAGGTGTGTCTAGGTCATACGGCGGCGACTGCGACTGTAGATGTTACTCAGGTAGGTATAGGTACACCGTCTCACATCCAGCGATTCATTCCTTACGCTAATACTTTCCTGTTTTCATCCTTTTTCCCTATTGCTTTCTGGCCTACCGCATATGCTTTCACATATTTGATAAATGACATAAACATTCGATATGGCCATTGCTTGCTTCGTCGATTTGTCGTTGCCTTACGCATTTATTGAAAGGGACGGACGAGGACGGAAGGGCCAAGGCCTCAAGACCATCCCGGGATAGATTCGGGATCTGCACGTTTCCGGGATATACGTGACGTTTGCAAATTACCGGGTCTATTTTTGAGATATGCCTTGTCTTGTTGTCCTTCGTGTCCACCGCAATGAATATTATATATATATATCTTGTCTGTTTATTGTGATATATATAATATATGTCGGTGGTGCTGTGTTTGCCTATAGTTAATATAACGTCGTCTCTGTTCATCAGATTCTATTGCGCCGTATTCCACACATATATTGAACAGGCGGGGTTCAGGGGGAGATCAACCTGCACTTCGATACATACTCGTTTTGATCATGTTTGCATGCCTTGCATCTGACCACTAACTTGTATACTTGCTTGTGCGTTTACTCCTGTCCGTTGCTTCATCTGTGTGTTTGTTTGAGCAACTTGTTACGCTTATACATTGCTAACATAGATTATCTGTATATTATACATGTTATACATTTATCATATATTTCTTCTATATATCTGTATATACCTGATGAGTTAGTGTAGGTTGTACATAGTTCATCTTGGAATGGGTCTTCTTCGGGGCAGTTTCGAGTAGATCTATGTTACGTGAATTGTATGTAAAGAGAGAGGTGAATGTCCTCTTCATTTATGTGTTGGGGTTACATTCACTTACCCCTTCATACTAATTAATTAATATTCATATCGCTATTTAACGTGTCTACTACTTTATTTACTCACATGTATATATTTCACATACTTTCTTTTGCATATTACAAAGAACTACACGTGTTTGTTTATGGATTGCATGCGTACATTGATATGTCGAGTTCGTCTTGACATATCAAATACAATTGCGCATGCGTTTACGCAATCATGATGTATTCCTTATACATGTAAACATCATCTGTATCGTTGATAGTCATATATTCATTTGTCCCCGTTACATAACTCCTAGTTGTGTATAGTCATGCGTTCGTATACTGACTTTATGATTTCTACCTTACTAAATTGTTGATGTCTTATATGTGTTGTCGGATAGTCTATAGCATCGCGAGATAGTCATTAACGCTAGGTTGTGAGCGGAAGGTTGGGTTATTTGTCCGTATTGGACCTGATGCCATTTTATTCTTGATCTGTTGCCGTTTTCCTTTTCGGCTTCACTGAGCTAATACAACGAGACATCATTCTCATTCTTGAGGACTGTTGTATTACCGACTTTTTCTTGAGCTATCGTTGGGGACATTACATTTGGAGTCCACATCACTAGGGTGATTTCTTTCTGCATTGCCACACGGGCATCCAGAACGAATTTTCGCTGACCTGTCTCACACGGGGACGTCAGACAAAAACAAATACTCCAACACATAATCCTCGTAGCTCTTTTACAAAAAGCAAAAAATTGATTGACCTCAAGCAGGTGTCTCGTACCCTCTAGCCCAATCCATATCTGTGTGCTCACAAGGAGACATCAGATACAGACTCTCTGTCGTTCTTGCTGTTCTCACACAGAGACAAAGAAGAAGGAGGTGGACAGAAGAGTGAAGGAACACACGCAAAACACAAACAAGCATAGGGACAGGAGCACAACACTCTACCCTTCTAGTTTGTGCATTTATCTGCATTATCTCACACATACGTCAGAGTATTTTTGCAAATCTCTGATCGTTCTCAAAAGTAGGTCTGAGAACCTATCCGACCGACTGTCGACTTCTCAAGGAGAGCTTCTCTAGCTTCTCTATTACTATCTGTGTAGGTCCTAGTGCCTCATACTAGATACAATATAGAAAAGAAGGAGGAGAAAGCAATTAGGGTAAGGAGGACAAGAAATCTTAGAAAATCTAAAGTACTACTTTTCTCAAACAAAAGCAAACATACAAACATTGTCACACTACCGTCTCTTTTAGTTTCTCTCTTCACTAGTCAATCGACTGAAGGAGGAACAGAACTATGGTCCATCTACCGGGAAAGCGAAATGTGGTCGCTGATAGCCTCTCTAGGCTAGAGTTTAACTCAGAAGTATCGGCATTGGTGTCCACGGTGGAGATGGAAGACTTGTCCACTGACAAGGTGTATGATGTCAGCCACATTGAGACGATGGGGATGGCGAGTGGAGTCCGATATGACCGCACGGGTCTACGGTACAGTCCACAAGGCCCGGATCACGGGATATGTTGTGAGCTACATACCCAGGAGGACGCTGAGTGGTCCTATGAGGTATATGAGAATGCGAAGGCGAACATGAGGGAGGAAGAGGAGACGCAGGAAGCTTATGCGGAGCCTCCTCAAGAGCGGAGAAGTAACCTAGACGATGACCCGGAGAGGATCGGGGTACGGCTAGAAGATGGTATTATCCATATAGCCTCACCTACCGCATGGAGGCAACAACAGGCTCAAGATCCGGGGTTTAAGGAACTCATACAGTTATATCAGAACCCGGATGAGCTAAAGATGACGAAAGCGATCAAAGATCAAATGAAGGAGATGGGATGGAGAGATGGTCTACTGTGGTACAAGGGCATGCACGGTCGCTATGCGTCACTGCCGGACAAATGGACCCTCTGGGTACCGGAGAGTCTGAGACGATTTATATTTGTCGCAGCCCACAATTGCCCACTTTTGGCACATCCGGGTCGACAACGAACTCACATGTTCGTAGCGAGGCGATTCTGGTGGAAGAAGATGAAGGAGGAGATAGATCGATATGGATGCATGCATCCCGTGCAAGATAAACAAAACACCGCTGAAGGCAAATTTTGGCCTGATCGGCGAATTTCCTCTTCATGCGGGGATGTTTGAGTTTATACACATTGATCATGTGGGACCTTTCCCAGAATCGAAGGAAGGTTACAAATACCTCCTTACTGCTATCGACAGAGCCACCAATTATGTGTGGATCATTCCTGTCAAAGACGTTACCGGCAAGACGACGGCCGAAGCGCTGATCGATAGGATCATCTCACAGATCGGAGTACCAAGAAAGATATGTTCTGATCGAGGCTCGGACTTTAATAACGAGGTCATCGACAAACTATCTAAGTATTACGGGATGAAATGGCAATATGTTACTGCCTATAACCCGCGAGAAAATGGGAAAATCGAGCGGGTACACAGGCCCCTCAAAGCCTCGCTAAAGATGTATTGCACGACGAAGGAGAATCAAAGAGCATGGGTCGAGGCAGCACCATCATTTGCGTTTGCAATGAACTGTCTACCCTCTACGGCGTTAGGAGGCTCGAAGAGTTCAGTCTCGCCATATCAGCTGGTATATGGGCGTGAGCCTGATATCCCGACTTCGCTCCTTCACCCAAAAGACACTTGGGCGGAATCATGCGGATGAGTTGTTTGGGATGAGACTTAGAGTGAAGATGGAGGCGGAGCAAATAGTCAGGGCGCATACAGAGGCGGAGCGCCGAAAGACGGATGCTGAAGGGGTGCGACAAGCGCACTTGGATCAGATCAAATTCCAGGTCGGGGATATTGTACTATTGTACCATCCTCAGGTCCCGAAGGGAGTCAGCTCTAAGCTGTTCACTCATTGGAAAGGACCTTATCAAATCATGGAACAGATGGGACCTCTGAACTACAAGATCAGGGATAGAGGGAAGGTGCAAATTGTGAATGTACGAAGGCTGATTAAGTATGATCCCTTCTTACTGGAAGATGAATCCGTTGAGGAGGCGTTAAAACGGATGAAGGATGATTTCAAAGAGGTGCCGCCCATCCACAAGGAGGCTGGCATGGACCAAGAAGATGCTTATCGGGCACCGATAGCTGAGAAGGAGGAGAGTGAAGTTGACAGTAAGGAGAAGACTGACCGCATACGCGCGGTGGGGACTCAATCTAAGTCTCCACGTGAGCACAGCGGAAAGAAGGAGAAGATCACAGAGGCGCAGCTAAGGAGAGCGCGAAATGATCTTATCAACGACCAACCGAGGAAGGCGATGAGGTCGATGAGATCAAAGGTTGTCCACCAGGAGGATGAGGAGATTGACACTGACCCAAATACGGGCAACGTCGAGATCGTCCACGAGCGATGGAAGGAAGGCGACGCGATAGCATTGCTGCAACCATCGCATGGGCAAAAGACGCTTTTTTATCTTATGAGACCAGCGCAACAACATGTTGCCGATGACAGTCTCTCAGATTTATATTTGATGCGGGTCGTGGCAGTTCCACGACAAATGCGTGTCACACTGACACTCAAAATATCATCAGCCGCAAAAATAATCCAACCGATACTCCAGTTCTGGAAAAATATGGACCCGGTCGAGGATCCAAAGGCAAGACATTATCTGCCAGTATATAAAGGCGCAAAAAGTCTCGAGACATGGGATGATACAATTACTCCCAGAGACAAGGATTACACTGCGTGGACCATTCAGACACTGCCAAGGGGGGTGCTTGACATCCCTTTTGATTTATCGTTGGGCGGAATCCCTAACAAGATCTGGGACATTGTTGAACAATCAAAGTTCGATCTGACTTTTGTTGGTGGCCCACCACCAGGCAAAGAAATCCGCGCCAGAAGACGAAGGCAGTAACAAAGACACTATTTTTCTTTATGCGTCTCAAATAAACTGATTGATTGCTCACGACGTGTCATGATTTGATCATGGCTGGCATCATCAGTTATTATTGTGAATATTAAAATGACTCAGTGATATAACTTGGCATTCGATCGCAACATACGAGTGCGAAAGGTCGATCGACAATGATACTACACCGTAGACGGGGATCGCTAGTGTATTGAGCGATGGTGTTCCCGGGTATGACCCTCTTGCAAGTCCTGGGATGATGTTCTCGAAAAATGAAATGTTCTCTAAACTTCCATTAAAATATTTTACGATACATTATATACTGTCGTACCTGTGCACTGTCAATCTCTACTTGTGTCGGTATATCGCAGGGTTGGGTACATACACCCCGACTTCGGATATAGCTATTAGGACTGGTCCCCTAATACTATATTATAGGATATCCGCTTTAGACAAGGGTATGTCATTAAAAAGACAATGTATTTACGATGTGGATAATAATAATAATAATAATAATAATAATAATAATAATAATAATAATAATAATAATAATAATAATAATAATAATAATAATAATAATAATAATAATAATAATAATAATAATAATAATAATAATAATAATAATAATCATAGTGCTTCTCTGTCAATGGCTGATGCATTTCTGCACATGCGCCTCCATCGTCTCACCCGTGAGGGGAGTACGAAGAATTGACGATAGGCTCTAATGACACCCCCGCAAGGGCAGTTCCAACACTTCCAGACGGACCGGTATGTTCAATGAAAATACTGGTCCAGACGGACCGGTATGTTCAATGAAAATACTGGTGGCACCGACGGGAATCGAACTGGCGACAGGGCCCAGATGGTAGAACTTGACCACTGGGCTATCACGGTGTCCATAAAATAATAATAATAATAATAATAATAATAATAATAATAATAATAATAATAATAATAATAATAATAATAATAATAATAATAATAATAATAATAATAATAATAATAATAATAATAATAATAATAATAATAATAATAATAATAATAATAATAATAATAATAATAATCAGTAATAATAATAATAATAATAATAATAATAATAATAATAATAATAATAATAATAATAATAATAATAATAATAATAATAATAATAATAATAATAATAATAATAATAATAATAATAATAATAATAATAATAATAATAATAATAATAATAATAATAATAATAATAATAATAATAATAATAATAATAATAATAATAATAATAATAATAATAATAGTGCTTCTCTGTCAATGGCTGATGCATTTCTGCACATGCGCCTCCATCGTCTCACCCGTGAGGGGAGTACGAAGAATTGACGATAAGCTCTAATGACACCCCCGCAAGGGCAGTTCCAACACTTCCAGATGGGCCGGTATGTTCAATGAAAATACTGGTCCAGACGGATCGGTATGTTTAATGAAAATACTGGTGGCACCGACGGGAATCGAACTGGCGACAGGGCCCAGATGGTAGAACTTGACCACTGGGCTATCACGGTGTCCAATAATAATAATAATAATAATAATAATAATAATAATAATAATAATAATAATAATAATAATAATAATAATAATAATAATAATAATAATAATAATAATAATAATAATAATAATAATAATAATAATAATAATAATAATAATAATAATAATAATAATAATAATAATAATAATAATAATAATAATAATAATAATAATAATAATAATAATATAATAATAGACTTATCAGTCAATTGGCCTTTGATCCTGTCGGACATGTGCCTCCATTGGTAGCACGGGACCGTTCGGTGACGCGGCTCCGCTCCAAAGACTCGACTGGCAGTGCAATGTGCAAATGAGCGTGCTGTGCATGTGCAAGTGGGTGCAAGGAGTGAGAGGAGTTATCTGCCGAGAAGAAGTCCGCGACGCTGCGCTGACCTCCACCTACAACAGATCTAGCCAGACATTCTACCTGACTAGGCCTTCCCCTCCTTCTACCCACCTCCTGAACGACCGTGAGGTCGATCACCTCCTCCTCCTCCTCCGCCCCCTCTGCCTCCCTGGTCTGCGCCTCCAACTCCTCCCACTCCTTCCAGATGGTGGCAACAAACCTTCCTAACTCCTCCTCCACCTCTTCTGGGACAGGGATAAACAAAACGCTGAGCATCGCCGCCATCTTTTCATCCTCCCCCTTCAGCCATTCCTCTTTGAAGAGCTTCATCTCCTCCTCTGCCTCCCGCAGTTCCCTGTGATAAAGCCCTCCTCGATTCAGCATGAGGGGCTGCCGGGCTTGCGCCTCATCGATAAACTTAAACAGTGCCTCACGAGAGCTCGCAAACGTTGGGCAATGCAGCAGGAAGTGACGTAACGACTCGTTAACCTCAGTGCCACACAAGGCGAAACAGCTTGAGCAGTCCGGCGAGCATGAGCCAAATTTGGATCGGTAGAGGCGAAGGCGATTGTTGCAGCTCAACAATCGCCTTCTGATAAGGTTGTGACTTCCCCCCTCCAGCGCCCGCCAACGTGGGAAAGCAGAGCGGGAAGACATCTGGCTAAGCAGCACCCTAAGCCCATCAGAGGGCTTAGCCTGCCGCTCCCAGCCACCTACTTCCTGCCGGACAGACCATTGCTTTACCACCTCGTTCCAGTTCGCCAGAGCGGCCCGCCAGTCCTTATCATCTACCGTGCCATCTTCGTTCACGACCCGCTTGAGCGCATCCAAGCCCTCCCGCAGCCTGTGATCTGCTAAGATCAAATTTTCCGTATCTTCCTTCCATTTGCACCGACCCGTGTTGTAAAGCCTGCGTGTTAGCGCTGTGTTGCCCAGTAACTCGATGCGCCCTAGGAACCGAAGCCGGGCCGCCTTGGCAAGGATGCTAAAACTCGGCGTGCGGCCTAAATCCCTGGTGATGCAGCCGCTTGTGCGCGTACCAACACCCAAGATGACCCGCAGGGGCGCTACCAACGCGCCCTCCAGCTTACTCAGCTTGTTGGCGCCCGGCAGATCCCAAAAAGCCGATGCGTAAAGCAACTTTGCGCCAACCATTTGCTGCCAATTCATCAGCCGAAGACGCGCTGGAACTTCATGGGCAATCCAGAGGGGGTAGCAGGCAGCCGTTCCCGCTACAGTGATTTCCGCCGCCCGCTTCGCTTGCGGTTTATCGGAGAGGGTGTCCGTGAGCAGAACTCCCAGGTATTTGTAGTGATCGGTGACGTTGAGAACCTTGCCCCGGAACCTCACGCATGGGGGCGACTTTTTTGACTTGGCGTGCCCGTATATCGGCATGACTACCGTCTTGCCCGGTTTCAGGTTGATTTCAAGCCGATAGTCCTCCACGAATGTCGCCACGACATTTACAATCTGTTGAAGCTCCGTGACACTATGCGCAATTACCGCAACGTCGTCGGCGTAAAGCAGGGTCCGTATGTCTTCGATGCGGTTGAGGTCCTCGATCTCCAACTCTTTCGCGATTCGGACCGTTAGCTCATCCATGAAGACGTTGAACAGCGACGGTGACAACGGCGACCCTTGCTGAACTCCCATCTCTTCCAGCACTTCACCAGTGAGTTCGCCATCGACTAGCACTCGCGATGACGTTCTTCGGTAAAAACGCCGCAGAATGCAATAGAACTTGCCCTGTACCCCCATCTGGGTTAGCCTCTGAAACAACCCGGCCCGCCAAACCGTAGGGAATGCCTTTCTCAGATCCACGAACAAAACGAAAGAACGGAGGCCAGCTTGTTGTCTAAGGCGCAGACGCTCCTTAAGGGCAAAAATCTGGTCCCCCGTACTACGTTTTGGCCGGAACCCACCCTGCTCTGGGCGAAGCCTGCCCGGCTGATCGATGAAAGCCGTAAGCCTCGCCGCCATAAGGGACAGATACACCTTACCCAGACAGCTCAGAATCGCGATGTCTCTCCAATTTTCCGGATCGGTTGGGTCGCCTCCTTTTGGGATGTTGACGATAATCGCTTTGCCCCAGTCGCTGGGGGTGTATTCGCACGATTTCAACCAGTTGAAGAAGCGCACCAGAAAGCTCACAATCCGCGTGCCTCCGTACTTGAGCATCTCGTTCTTGATCTTATCAGGTGAGCACGCTTTGTGATTCTGGAGATTTTCCTGGCAGAGCTCCACTTCCTTCTCGGTGTAATCATAGTCCAGCGGGCCCGTCTCAGTCCGGATCTCCTCGGCTTGCGCCATGGCCTCGAATTGGTCGCGCAGGTTGTCGTTATACTGGAAGGTTTCGCGGGCCTTCCGCTCGGGCTCAATCCGCGCTGCTTCCTCATCAGAACCGACTTCCTTTACACATGCATCCTCCAAAAACTGGTTTTCTTTGGGGACCACCATACGTCGGCGGTATTCTTCCCATTCTTGTAGTTTTTCCCGGAGTGTGCATGCCAGAGTGCCATCGGGCTTCCGAACAGGAGCAGAAGCGTTCGACCGCCAAACCCCGCCCAAACGCTTTGACAGCTTCCAGTACGTGGCCATGGTAGCGCTCCTGAAGTTGGCAGCGGTGTCATTCTGGACCCGCTTCCACGCTTGCTCCTTCTTCTCCTTGCATAACCTTCTGACCGCCTTCCTCGCTTCTTTATATCTTTGCCAGGCCTCTCGGTTGGCCTCATTCCTTCGCCAGAGGCCGTATGCCTCTCTCCGTCGCGCAATCGCTTCCCTAAGACTCTCATCAAACCATGCATTAGTAAACCCTGGCCTAATCACCCGAGCTCCCAAGACCTTCACGGCTGCGCCCGTGAAAGCTCGGACCACTAAGCTAGCGACCCTATCTACCTCCTGCTGAAGCTCATCCGGGTCCTCCACTGCTGATAGATCTGGGAGGCCATCTGGCAACAGCCCCGATATACCAGCTGCAAAGGTCTCGTCGTACTTCAACCTAAGCTTAGACAGCTCACTCTCCTTACCCTCAACTACCCTGCCTATCAAGCGCTCTGCCTTGAATGCTTTGTACCTCTTTACCTGCTTTTTGGGGGGTGGCTGTCCCCCCCAGACCAGTTCCGCCCACACAGCTTTGTGGTCGGTATCAAGGTCTACCTCGTCGACGCCGAAGCTTGCCTCCTCCGCCAGCTCGGAAGAGACGCAGATGTAATCCAGTAGATGCCTTCGTCCACCTACATTTTCCTGCCTAGACCACCAATATTTGTCCCCCCGTGGTTGCGAAAACCCACTGAGATTGCGCAACCCCGTGGCAACAAGCATCGCAGCCAGCAACTCACCATTCTCACTCCTAACCCCTCTACCCCTCCCATCTATCTCGCCAAAGAGGCCCCAGCTTAGCATTAGCATCACCAACCGTAACCACATGACCTTTGGTGGCGAAGTAGGAGACGGCCGCCTGCCCCGCCTCATAGGCTGCAATAGATTCCTCTCGTTGATTTTCTTGGGGGAAGTAGCCGTTGCCGACCAACACATCCGACGCCGTCGCGCTCCCAGACGACAGCCTCACCCACAATTGCTGTGGGTGTGGAACAGGCGCCTGTACAATGGTAGCGCACGGTGCCAGATAGTTGGCCACCAACGTCAAGACTCCCCCCAAGAGACGCGAGCCCGCACCAGTTGCAGCCGCTTTGCCGAGGACTGCGAAGCCGTCGACTTGGAGCTTCTCCACCTTCTGCGACGATAGGTTGTGCTCCTGGACTCCGACAATCACCCAGCCTCGCTCCTTGTAGTGCTCCGGCCATTCCCCAAAGCCTGGGCTATCCGCACCCACTTTGCCTTGCCAATTATGTGAGGCCACCCTCAGTGGGAAGCCTTTCACAAATTGGGAAGAACGAAGCTGATGCCGATGCCTGCGCTTCGGTTGAGCCCGCCTGGAGCCCTCCGCCACCCTCCACGGCCCATCCTGCACCCTCCGCCCCAGCTCCTCCAGCTCCCGCATCCCGCCCCACTCCGCCAAGGGAGATTCACCGCTTGAGGCTTCGCCCTGGGGCTCGTCGACTTCCACGTCGAGCACCCAGTAGCCAAATCCCTGCTTGCGAAGCTCCCTCTGCATCTCTACATACTGGGCACCCCCCCGTGCAGCCCGCTGCTTCTCTCTTTCCCGGAAAGTCCTACCCGTCGCAACGTGAACCTTTCCCGTGAAGAACTTACGCTCCCGCAGCAGCCGCACCATCTTCTCCGCCTCCTCACAAGACGCACATTTAATCCGCAAATGTCGCCCACTACCTCTGCCCGCGAATTCCACCTCGACTTCCCCGAGACCGAGAATTCGGAGCTCTCGCGCCATGACCACTGTCTGAGAGACATGCGATAGCCCCCATACTATGCAACATCTCTTATCCAGCTCATTTCGTACCTTCCTCCGCCACCTCCTCGGTGGCGGTACCGCTTGCCACACGCCGTGACCAGACCTTTCCGGACGTGACTTCTCTTCCGAGGTTGGGGAGGGTGATCGAGATGCAGCAGGATTGCTGGCTCTACGTGATTCAGGTTGCCCGTCAGGTACGCGAGCACTCGACCACCCCACCCCGGCCGAGTAGCCATCGCCACCCGCAGGCGCACTCCCACGGGGAACGTCTAAACCTGAAGGATTACCGCCTTGACCCATAGGGCCAGCACTAGCGGCCGCGCTCTTCTCATAAGAACCTGACATAAGTGGTATGGGACCCCGGTGCCGCATTGATCGAGTTGTAAACTCGATAAATGAGGACCCAGGTGGGGTTATTTAAAGCTCAACCTTAAAAAGCATACGTGTACGTATGTATAGGAATACACACAAACACTCACCTGCATCCGTAACCAGGCACGAGGCAGACCCGCTGTGCATCATCGAGGTAGGTGTCGTGGCAAACCACCCTGCGTCCGATAAACGCTGCAAGTGAGTCATCTACCGAGAGCACAGAGTGACAGGCCCGTGCACGTGTACCCACCACCCCATAACCCTCCGCCAGAGCAACCCCATGGCATCCGCAGGATGAGCACGAAGAGTGCTGAGAGAGAGGGTGAGCCAGGAGCCCCGCTCCGGTCCGTCGTTACTTTGGTCATTTAGTCGTTTCAAGGCTGGTGGTAAGGTGTAGGGCCTCTCGCCTTCGTACAAACTCCGACCGACAGTAGTTTGGTTGACCATCCTTCGCGGTGACCCTCTGAACACAACCCCCTCCCCCAGTGCCCACCCCTTGTGATTCCAGAGGCCACCCCGAGCCAAGAGCCATGAGTATGATGAGCAACTCACATGAGTTACTCTCAGTAATTGGGACCCGTCTCATAAATCAATGGAACGCTTATCGTGCGCCCCTCATAGGCTCAGCCCGCCCATGTGAAAGCTAGGCCTCGCCCAAAGCAAAGCAAAGCAAAGCAACAACAACAACAACAAAAAAAAAAAAAAAAAAAAAAAAAAAAAAAAAAAAAGAGAGAGAGAGAGAGAGAGAGAGAGAGAGAGAGAGAGAGAGAAAGAGAGAGAGAGAGCGAGCGAGAGCGAGGCCGCCGTGGCTCGCCCGCAATCCAGCTGGGTGCACCTCGTCACAACCACTCATCGGCGTGAGCTCATAGCTGTGTGCGACATAGGTACAAGAGCAAGAGGAGAAACAGTGTGCCAGCGTGGATGTGTGGGTGAGGCAGTGCGGTGAGGCAAAGCAGCGATGCCAGTCGAATCCCTGGAGACGGAACCTAGCATCAAAAACATCGTATAAGTCTACCCCAGGCCTCCATCCACCGAGTGGTGAGCTCGATAAAAGAAGACCCGAGTGGGGTTATTTAAAGCTCAACCCTTAAAAAAGCATAAACATGTACGCCGCCAGGAACCCAACAACAATAACATAGCAGCCAGGAACCCAACAACAATAACATAGCAGCCAGGAACCCAACAACAATAACATAGCAGCCAGGAACCCAACAACAATAACATAGCAGCCAGGAACCCAACAACAATAACATAGCAGCCAGGAACCCAACAACAATAACATAGCTTCCGTAACCAGCCTTCAGGAACCCGCCTCAGTTACCCGCCCCCGTAACCAGGCCAGAGACGTGACGTACTATGCATCATTGAGGTGTCGTGGCAAGCCACCCTGCGTCCGATAGAAGCTACAAAAGAGTCATCTACCGAGAACACTAAGTGACAGGCCCGGTCACATGCACCCAACACGTCCCGACCCTCCGCCAGAGCATCCCCATGGCATCCGCAAAGTGAGCACGAGGGGTTCTGGGAGAGAGGGTGAGTCAGGAGCCCCGCGTCCAGGCAGTCGCTACTGTGGCAGTTGAGTGATTTCAAGGCTTGTGGAAATGTGTGGAGCCTGTCGCCTTCATTCCCACTCATACCGACAGTAGTTTAGTTAACCAACCTGTCCAGTGACCCACTGAGCCCAACCCCCTCCCTCAGATAACCCCCACCCCACGCACCCCGAGTGATACCAGAGGCCACCCCGAGCCAAGAGCCGTGAGCGTTGTGAGAGAGCTTCTCTCAGTAAAGTTTCCGTCTCATGAATCAGTGGAGCACTGATTATGTACCCCTCATAACAAGCTGCCAACGGCCCCAACCCCGCCGTGTGGCGGTGACACCCAACCATGTATTGGTGCCCCCCCAATAATATAATAATAATAATAATAATAATAATAATAATAATAATAATAATAATAATAATAATAATAATAGTGCTTCTCTGTCAATGGCTGATGCATTTCTGCACATGCGCCTCCATCGTCTCACCCGTGAGGGGAGTACGAAGAATTGACGATAAGCTCTAATGACACCCCCGCAAGGGCAGTTCCAACACTTCCAGACGGGCCGGTATGTTCAATGAAAATACTGGTCCAGACGGATCGGTATGTTCAATGAAAATACTGGTGGCACCGACGGGAATCGAACTGGCGACAGGGCCCAGATGGTAGAACTTGACCACTGGGCTATCACGGTGTCCATAATAATAATAATAATAATAATAATAATAATAATAATAATAATAATAATAATAATAATAATAATAATAATAATAATAATAATAATAATAATAATAATAATAATAATAATAATAATAATAATAATAGTGCTTCTCTGTCAATGGCTGATGCATTTCTGCACATGCGCCTCCATCGTCTCACCCGTGAGGGGAGTACGAAGAATTGACGATAAGCTCTAATGACACCCCCGCAAGGGCAGTTCCAACACTTCCAGACGGACCGGTATGTTCAATGAAAATACTGGTGGCACGGACGGGAATCGAACTGGCGACAGGGCCTAGATGGTAGAACTTGACCACTGGGCTATCACGGTGTCCAGAATAATAATAATAATAATAATAATAATAATAATAATAATAATAATAATAATAATAATAATAATAATAATAATAATAATAATAATAATAATAATAATAATAATAACAATAATATTTACTATATCTGAGGCGTACTGATGCAGCTAATGGCATATCCTCAACGGACATAAGCCTCCAATACCCTTGTTCGAGGTCCTCCACCCCCCCGTGTCAGTCTCTCGCCTGATGATCGGGGCCACCGATGGAGCTCCTGAGGGCAAGACTGCACTAAGCCGAGGTTATTCCGCAGTCCCAGCAACCTCTTGCAAGACGTCACCGAATGTGCAAGTGCATACACCAAGCGCGGTTGCTAGAGCTGCCTCGAAACCCCACCCATAACAATCTGGTGTCTGCTGGGTCCTGGGCTATCAACCAGCATATGCGGAGTTTAAGATCTTTTACGCGCGCAACGACCCTCCTCCCCAGCATCTACCACCAAAGGGTTATGAGTTGGCGTCACAGTTTATAATAATAATAATAATAATAATAATAATAATAATAATAATAATAATAATAATAATAATAGTGCTTCTCTGTCAATGGCGAATGCATTTCTGCCCATGTGCCTCCATCGACACCCCCGCAAGGCAGCTCCAAGCCTTGCAGACAGACCAATACTTTCAAAGAAAATATCCTTTGAAAATACTGGCACCGACGGGAATCGAACTGGCGACAGGTCCCAGATGGTAGACCTTAACCACTGGTCTATCGCGGTGCCACTAATAATAATAATAATAATAATAATAATAATAATAATAATAATAATAATAATAATAATAATAATAATAATAATAATAATAATAATAATAATAATAATAATAATAATAATAATAATAATAATAATAATAATAATAATAATAATAATAATAATAATAATAATAATAATACTAATAATACTAATAATAATAATATTAATAATAATAATAATAATGATAATGATAAGAAGAAGAAGAAGATCAAGGGGGGAATACGGCACCACGTTGCTTGTATTTTTTAATGGTATTATACATTTGTTCTTGACATACTGCCGAGAAAAAAGAAGTTGAGGAGAAGGAGTTGAAAAAGATACAAGAACGGCTAGAGAATCCGCTTTGACGCGCCGTATGAGGATATATCTATCGTATTTCAGCGTCTATCCGTGGGTCGGTGCGCTGTGTGGCATGACTCCATAGCGCATACTAGTTGCAGAAAGAAATCAGAAATTGTATGACGAAAATGCTATTTCCGTCATAAATCGGGAGGGGGTACTGTAGGCATCACCCCCCGGATAGCCGGTAAAAAGTACACTTTTCCTGGTGACAGGTGCGCCAGCCTGTTTTTCAGTATTATTTGTCCGGATAGCATGTGACCTGATGCCATTTTATTCCTGGTCTGTTGCAGTTTTCCTTTTCGGCTTCACCGTGCTGAGCTAATATAACGAGACATCATTCTCATTCTTGAGGACTGTGTTTAGTTGTATTACCGACTTTTTCTTGAGCTATCGTTGGGGGCATTACACATTATCCATATATTAATATAGTCTATTTTAAGATCCTATAGTCACCTAGAGTCACTCCTCAGACATAGGTTTTATTTAGTAGTATACATACCGTAATTCTTTTTCGCACTTAATACTCCTTTTGAGATCAGCGATAATTAAGTTGCTTGCAAGTTAATTATCTTGATCTAGGGACTGCGAGTGTTAGATCAATAGGTTGTATTAATACTAACAGAACGATTCTGTATGACCCGGCCGATCAGTAGGATGCGTGTCGGTAGAGCCATCCCTCGCGCCGGGCGGCACGATGTTGTTATGTCTGTGCCGCCTTTTCAGTAAAGCTTGATGTACGATGCGATCGTGACTAAGCTTGAATCGGTCAGTGGACGGCTTGCCACCTCTGTGCAAGAGCAGTACTTAGATATAACATATAGTGATGAGATATACGACTCCTAGCTCAGACTCATTCAAGTCAGTTTCGTTTTTTTGACTACCCTCCTGACGATCGGTTTTTGCTGAAGTTCAACAGAAGTTTTTTAGGTCGAAATATTAATATAATTTATTAAGAAAAAAAATTAATATATACATTTGTTTCTCGTGATCTGTTTAACCTCATTCATCACTCTTTCAAGTATGAACACATCTTTTGCGCACAGCCTCGGAAACTGAGCATGTGTCGGAGATGTAATAACATACTACAAAACTTTTCACTTCAAAAGATTTCCTGATTCAAAATTTTTTTACTTCATAACTTTCAAATTTAAAATTATTAATAACTCAACTTCACTTTTTTATATTATATGTAGAATTTTTTTTACAGAAGTCACCTCAAACTTCTTGTTATTAATACTATTAATACACGGTAATGTTTGTCTTCACTTGAATGCTTTGGTAGCTCTTTATGTTTTTTTGTATTCATACCTCCTGATCATCTACCGGTAAAACCGTGCGTGAAAAAAATATTATTATCATAGTAGTAAATTATTAACATGAGTTGTCTAAGTAAATTATTAACATGAGTCATGATCTGCTAATATTAATAATGACTTGAAAAAAAAAATCGGCAAG
This sequence comes from Paulinella micropora, assembly GCA_019918135.1. Taxonomy (NCBI): domain Eukaryota; phylum Cercozoa; class Imbricatea; order Euglyphida; family Paulinellidae; genus Paulinella; species Paulinella micropora. The sequence continues at coordinate 21,705 of WBZZ01006916.1, read as the reverse complement.
GCCGCTAAGAAAATTGTTATCGGTATGGGCGTGAATCCTTCTCGACTCAAGTAAATATTAAAAATGAATCGGTCCTTGCTATCTTTGGACTTCATCAAATCATTGATTGTAATGAGACTTGGATTTGAGTGATCATTGTTAACCGTAATGAGCTTCCAACACACATACGGTAGAGGGATGACATGCCAAGAAAACAAACGAGAAAACAATGCAAATACAAAAAATATTCTTGAGTGTTGTTTCACAGGGCGATGTGCGCGCGAGCATTTCAACTTTGGGGGGGGGGGGGGGGGGGGGGGGGGGGGGCCCATGCATCGAGACTACATCAATCTCTCTATTACATAATACAATGGTGATCCCCATGATGTTGACAAGGGTAAATGGCCTCGAGCAAATCGAGTGATTTTCCACCGCGATGCAGGACACACCGCTGCTCACTCTATATGCATGCAAAAAGAGTAAATGCCCATCTAATACATATAGAAACAATATATACAATATATACTAACTAATACATGCATAAATAATGATTACCGATGATTTGGGTCGCAGGGCCTGCACCAGCAGAGCCGCGCATGTTGAGCTCTCTATTTATGCATACATAAATATATAAAAATGTATATATGTTTTAATGATGATTTTGAGTCGCAGAGCCCGTTCAGGTCGGACGAGAGAGAGAGAGAGAGAGAGAGAGAGAGAGAGAGAGAGAGAGAGAGAGAGAGAGAAAACCTTTCTTCTTGGATGAGCGCGCAGCAAGGGCAACAGCTGAGGATACATCATACAAACATACATTTGTACACATACACCATTCGTACAAACACACACACACACACACTCCTCGTCGTCGTCCTCTCTCGTTCTCTCTCTCTCTCTCTGCTCTCATCTCATCATCTGTCACCTCTCTCTCTCTCTCTCTCTGAAAGAATGAATGCATGAATGTAGTTTACAAGGTGATGCAGCAATCATTGCAACCGTCTTCAATGCCGTACTTCTCACGAATCTATACATAGAAACACACATAACACATGCAGATATACCGGAGCATAACTGCGTACATACATGCGCATGCACATGAAAATATACGAACATATCTACATGTAGACCTACATTTATACAAAGGAGAGAAGGTAAAGGGCGCGAAGGGCGCGCGCGCGCGAGAGAGAGAGAGAGAGAGAGAGAGAGAAAGAGAGAGCGAGAGAAAGAGAGAGCGAGAGAGAGAGAGAGAGAGAGAGAGAGAGAGAGAGCTACCTGCGAACGAACTCCCATGTGGCAAAAACATTGAAAGTGGATGCAGCAAAAGAAAAGTAGGCAGTTTCCACAGTAGCCGTTGCCTACATAAAAACACACACACGCATATAAAGCTGCCACTGAAAACCATCCGCAAACTCCAGTGAATGTAGGGGCCGAAAATATCGCTGTATTCTTTGTCGAACCAAACTTGTTTGCTATGGCACAGTGAAGTACCGAGTTTTTCGTGGATGGTCCCGTAGGCGCGACAAAGAGAAACAGAGAAAATGCATGCATTAAACCTTACCCTGTGCGTCATCGCAATGTGAGCCCAACAAATTACCGCTTTTACCCTTGAATGTGGACAACATCACGTCCAAATGAGCCCAGCAAATATTACCGCTTTCACCCTTAAATGTGGACAACATCACGTCCAAATGAGCCCTCCAAAATTGGACGCCACGTCCAACTTTGGACGCGACACAGGACAAGGGTTCATTTACACGTATAAAGCTGAAAATGAAAAACACCCGCAAATTCCCTTAGATTTAGAGGGTAGAAGCCAGAAAATATCGCTGTAACTGCTGTCGAACCAAACTAAGTTGTTTATGGGATAGTGAAGTACCGAGTTTTTCGTTGATGGAGCCGTAGCTACAACAAGGGCAGAAACAAGCCTTGAGGCAAATACCAACGTCACCTCCACCTAGAGGGAGAAAAAAGAAAGAAAAGAAGGGAGAGAGAGTTATGATTGCAATAATAATAATGATAATAATAATAATAATAATAATGTGTGTGTGTGAGAGAGAGAGAGAGAAAGAAAGAAAGATAGAAAGAAAGACAGGGAAAGAAAGAAAGAAAGAAAAAGAGAGACTTATAATAATAATAATAATAATGATAATAATAAAAATAATAATAATAATGATAATAATAATAATAAAAATAATAATAGTAATAATAATAATAGTAATAATAATAATAATAAATGTGTTTTATATATATATACACCCACCCATATATATATATACGAGAAGAGAGAGAGAGAGAGAGAGAGAGAGAGAGAGAGAGAGAGAGAGACGGGAAGGGGATGTACCACAAGTATAGCATTGTTCGCACCAGCCGCCAGCTTGCCAAGTTGACATTATCTTCGCAAGGTGTACATGCAACCAACAGCCACATCATCATCAGCAGCAGCAGCAGCAACCGCAATAACAACAAGAACCAACAAAACAAACTCATGAGTGGAATGAATGCGAACAATCAACAACAACCACGACGACAACGACATGACGATCTCCTAATCCTCTTCCTTCAAGAAGAAGAAGAAGAAGAAGAAGAAAAGAAGAAGAAGAAAGAAAGAAGAAGAAGAAGAAGAAGAAGAAGAAGAAGAAGAAGAAGAAGAAGAAGAAGAAGAAGAAGAAGAAGAAGAGAAGAAGAAGAAGAAGAAGAAGAGGAAGGAGGAAGAATAAGAAGAAGAGGAAGAAGAGGAAGAAGAAGGAAGAGGAAGAGGAGAAAGAGGAGGAAGAAGAAGAAGAGAAGGAGGGGGGGGGGGGGGGGCGGGGGGGTGGGACGGGGAGGAGGAGCAGGCGGAGGAAGAGGACTCAGCTTTTTTGGTGTTCACATGTCTGTAATGATAACAAGTATTTGTAGTCTACAAAGAGTTTTATGTGTCAAGGTTGAAAAGTCATTCAGACCGAGGCCGAGAAGAGAGAGGGGAAAAAGAAGAAATCAGGTGTGGTAAATTTTATGTTTATATTCAATTTGTTTCTCGAGCCATGTTTGTTTCTGTCATTAGTCTCGATTCAAATCTGTTCCTGACCAAGATGTTCTACTCTGCTCGACAAGTGGGTGAGAGGAGAGTGAGATGACAGCTGCTGAAAATCATGTGAAAATTATGTGAAAATCATGTGAAAATTAGTACTAAAATTATGTGAAATTCATGTGAAAATGGTAGTTTCAATCAAGTTTCACTTTTTTTTTTAAAATCTTGACAAGGCAACGGGGAAACAATATATATTCGTGCTTGTTTCACAGTAAGTATTCAAACTTTCGGGCTTTTTATCGTGTTTATCCTGTGGACTTGTGAGACTCTTGTGGAGCTGATTGGCGTGGTGTGCTCAAATCGATATCCGTTACTGAAATAGCTTGAATGATGCTAGCAGGCCCTTGGATCCTTTTTACGACTTTTATTTTAAAATGTCAAGCGGGGTTAGGCGGTTTTTGGGGCTAAAGATTCGGGTCCCAATGCTGATTTGATCACGTCTTTTCTCACGACGTTGCATAATGCGACCCTTTGCCTGCCACAAAACCTCGTCCTGCACGCTGTCCTAATACCCGGACCAAATGGCTCTGCCTTTTTGTGACGCGCGGATGTTTTCATCTACCAAACGATTTTTGTGCCGGGCTGGACAAAAGTACTTTCGTGTCCCATTTTTGAACCTTTTTGGTACGTAGTAAAGTAGTAAGGTACGGCAGTGTTGGAGGCAGTGTCGGAAGCCTGTACAAGGCCAATTGCAGAAGGACTAGTGGTGAGACTCATGATCAGAGGTAAATATTTATAAACGGACTCATACGATACTGTGATAGCAATAGAACTGCAGCTCGAACACTGTGAGCGCGTTGTTGGAGCTAGGCGCTGTAGATAGATATATATAGATAGATAGATAGATAGATAGATAGATAGATAGATAGATAGATAGATAGATAGATAGATAGATAGATAGATAGATAGATAGATAGATAGATAGATAGATAGATAGATAGATGAGCGCTATTTCGGCATGTGACTTATAGGCGTATGGCTAGGCACACATAAGGCACCCCACCACGGGCCCAGCACACCCACACCATCCCCTAATTCTCTGTCTGTCGACAGATGGCACCCATTTCAAAGATAGATAGATAGATAGATAGATAGATAGATAGATAGATAGATAGATAGATAGATAGATAGATAGATAGATAGATAGGTAGATGAGATA